>OMNZ01028350.1:0-16935 GCA_900303255.1 Lesueurigobius sanzi | reverse complement strand
AAGATCAATGATCATTTGGTATCATGAAACAACGTGATATGTATCTTGTACGAACCTGAAATTATCTTAATGGCTGCTGCAACTCTCGCTGAACATAGCCATTGGACTCTGGTCGACCAAAATTCACCACTGGCCCATCCGTCCAAGGGAGATGATCCTTCTTCTAATTTGGTCTTTTTTTCCCATGTGGTTTTTAGGGGTTTTTCCTCGCCGTAGAGGAAGGTCTAAGGATGGGGGATACTCTAAGCTTGTTACTCTAAGTGATTTACTTATTCACGGGACATTACATCTGGTTGTGACATTTCATTTGTGTGTGACATGAATTTGTGTGTGACTTATTTTCGATCATTCTTGATGTCTGATATTGATTTGTTTTTGTCCATACCGACCTTTGAGATGACTTCTGTTATGATATTGGGCGTTACAAAAATAAATTGATTGATGAGACTTGAATTCCCCCACCCTTCAAAGCGCTTAAAGAAAGTAGACTACACTGCATAAAGAAATCTTATTACCAATTAAGCTGTACAATTATGAATTATGACCCTAAAAATGGTCAGTATTGCTAACCACTAATACCACTGTTTGCTACTCTAACATTATTGTGAATATAACACATAATGGCAGTTTTTGTTGTAATCATTACTCCCTGATATGTAGGAATACACAGTTAATCTGTATTTAAACTGTGCTCTCTTGTACACTGCAGCTGATTTACTTACAGCGTAGCATCGCGCGGCGGAAGTTCACGGTGTTAAGAGGCGTTCTTTACAGGGGGGAGAAAAAATGCTCCCGTCCCTCTGAAATGAGGCGCGATTCATCTGCTGCGGTGCCGTGTATGCACAGAATCAACAAACAGTCCCCGCTGAATATTAGCTTTGAAGTGTGTCTCTAGCATGTGCCACGGTACAAGGTTTAGCGCTGCCGTGGGAGGACTGACCACCTGCTGTCTTGACCTTGAGGAGCCGCACTAGATTCTCAATAGGTTCAAAAGAGGAGCATACAAAACAGACATAAAAGAAAAAAAAAGAAAATCACATTTCTGTCCTTCCACATTACGGTATACAGACAGTAACATTTTCTTTGTCGTTGGAGGCTGACCCAGAGTGCAAGAGTGTTTTATGCTGTAAGATTATAGCTATTGGTGACATTTCCCTGTTTGAATTCATAATGGTATATTTAATAGTTATTGTGCACTAGTTTAGTTGTTTGGCAGTGTGTGGACTCTGACACGACTCTGGGAGACAGTGAAGATAATTGCAGAAAATCAAGAAACTGGAGGAGGGTTAGCAAACTTCTGCAAACTGAAAAAAAAAATGGGATCAATTGAGGTTCAAGCGTTTGCTTTTCTGATTTTTACAGCTTTGTGCCTTGTATTGTTTCCATGTTGTAGCATATATCCGTTTATCTGTTATATACACCATATTGAGGACTTTTGGCCATTCAAAAGATATAATATTTTGTTTTGAATTACTAATTGCTAAGGCAGGAGTCCTAAACATAAGACCTATGGGTTAACCAAGCATCAAACTCTGTGATCTGATCAGTGTGTACAAATAGTAAGGGGGGAATAATAATGCTTGTTACATGCAGGACATTAAGACTAATTGTTTAGCTGATGGACAGATACTATTTCAGGATGTGGCCAATCCCCACAGAGAGAGGTTGGCCAACATGGGTTTTTTCTAAGGCCGATGCTCAATTTTGGGGATTTTGTTTGGCCGGTGCCGATATGCATTGCATCTAATGTTGAAGATCGATTTTTTTTTTTTACAGTGCTGTGTGTTGCTTCTAAATTGTAGAATGCGGTGAACTGCAACATTGATGAGGGCATAGACGGGTTTCAAAGTTGACAAACATGAGACACGTTATCCATAGTAGATATCAGTTGTTTACATTGGTTACGCTTGAATAATGGCAATGATGAACCGCTGTTCAGGCTAGAAAAGAGTTCATAGTACGTAGAAAGCTTGTCACCGGAGGAGCAGCCGCTTAAGAAAAGCTAATGCTATAGATAGTGGGCTCGGGAGGGGCGGTTTCACAAAAATTAAGTTTACGAACAGGTTAATGTTAATGTTAGGGCCATGTTTAAGTTTAGGTTTAGGTATATTTTCAGACAAACCAACTCCTACATCTATCCAAAATCACAACAGACAGTCCCTCCCGAGCCCACTATCTAGCACTAACATTACAGAAACTCACTTTAAGTACAGGCGAACTATTGCGGGACCCATGCAAAATATGTATAAAAATAATATAAATATTGTGGAATTAAGGGGGGGGTTAATGTTAATACACAATTATTTTATGTCCTGTCAAACACTATTTCTTTGCAAATAAAATCTGTCTAATGTAATCACACAAATGTGTGTATCCATTATGGTTGATCTTAACTTCAGACCATTCGTTTGTCTCGTCTATTCTTCTGAAAAGAGTGCACACCTGTGACCAATTCGGTCCTGGGTTGTTGCGCGCACATACAGTACATATGCATAGGTCACATGAAATGGGTCCATAGGGATGATTCAGGACTTAAATGTTTAGTACAGAAACAATTACCTTGCATTGTATATTTAGGAGGAATGATAACTGCTCGGAAATATTTGGAAACAAGCAAGTGGCATTAATTCTAGTTAAATCCAGTCTAGTTTAGTCTTGTGGCTCACATGCAGTATGCTAACAAACACTGATGCTACATGATCAAAATAACTGTCTGTGCGACTTTCTCCTAACTTAATCCATGCAACAAAAACTATTTCTGGTAAAAAAAAAATGTTTTTAAAGTTTCTCTGTGAAGCTAAGAATTCTGCTTACTGCTAGCCGCTGCAAGTTTGTTTGAAAATGAAATAATATTTTTAGCAATTATTTGAAGACCAAGCTCTGTCCTTGTTTCCTCCTACAATACATTTCAAAGTTAAACTACAGCCCTTGCACATGTTAACCTGCGTGTGCCAGATTGATATGCGTCGCACTCTGATTTGAGTTCTACACATATCAATCTGGGAAGGCTCTCGCCCAATCCACTCGTGGAAGGGAGGGGCCGCCACAGCAATACTTCAATATATTTGGGGTGAAACACCTGTTAGTACCCACCTACCGTACTTTTACAGATTCCAGTCAGAGAACAGCACAAACGTCTCTTTGCTTTTCCCCTTTTAAAGAAGAAATAGTCGAATTTCAGCTAAAACAGAGTCAAAAAGTAAGTCCTCAGACGCAGCCATGTTTGTTATTCTTTGGCAGGGCATTTGGTGCTACACATTTGGTGCTACGTCATACAAACTTGTCCCGCCTTTAACCCCAATGCAGGCACATCATTGGTCCCGCAAATATCTGAGATGAGCCGATTGCAAGGGATTGGAGACTTGATGTGTTTCCTTGAGTATGTGAAATCACAAATCTCGCGGGATTACATCTTGCAGCGCAAGGTTATGCACATGTAGCATTTCAGAGAAATAATCCAAATCTTCCTGATGTGAAAAAAGGCTGCTCTAGTTGAAACAGTGGGTCCTGCTGCTGAATAAACATAGCAGCCTAATCTGCATTATATCAGCCGATAGCCAATATTGTAAAATAGCCATATATCAGTCATACATTGTCCGACCTCT
Organism: Lesueurigobius sanzi; assembly: GCA_900303255.1. Taxonomy (NCBI): domain Eukaryota; kingdom Metazoa; phylum Chordata; class Actinopteri; order Gobiiformes; family Gobiidae; genus Lesueurigobius; species Lesueurigobius sanzi. Next base: position 13,330 of record OMNZ01028350.1, on the reverse strand, counting down.
ACACCACAGGCTGAACTATTAGGCCATATAAAATATACTTTATATATATATATATACATGTATATTAGATAGATTTTAGAGTAAACCAATTGGAGCCAATAGCAAGTCTAATTTCCTACTACTGTGGTGTAAAAGCCCAGTTTTCAACCAGAAGAACAACTGAAATAAGGACGTTACACAGAGTAGAGGCGACACGTCAAACCAGAACAGATGACTTCTTGAAAACCTTTCATATCATAGCGTTCAACATCACGTCTGCTGCCGTCTTTAGATTGACACCCAGCCTCTTCAGTCGTGCATAAATCATGTCAAGACAAGCTGATCATCTGCTGCTTATCAACGACAGTCTCTTCATTTCTGCCAACACTGTACAACGTGGCACATCCTCGCTGCGCTTCACAGACATTATTTTAGATTTAATTGTAATTCCCAAGCTGTAGTGTCTTGGCTGATGGTGGAAAGTTAAATAATGGAGAAGGATTAATGATGTAACATTAGACTCACCCTCTCCAATGTGAGTAAAGCGTCTCGTGGGGGATCGGCGTTGAAACAGACAAACCCATTAAAAATGCATATTAACACGGCCTTGAGAGAGATGATTGACTGACCACTAAAAGGTCTTTCGTAGCCTCTTAAATCCACTCAGCCTAAACCACTCTCGCCTCCTCTCGTGTGTTTCTGGCTCTTGCACAGATCTGCCCCTGCTCCACTCGTGTTCTGAGGATCCTCTTAGGTTACCCGGGCTTGAAATCCAATTTCTGGTGAAGCTATAAAGCAGAAAAATAAATTTATAAAACACGTTCAAACACTGTGATCACTTTTTCCGCCGCTTGGGAAAAGAAGTCGAAGCATAGAATCAGCAAAAGTTCGGAGCAGCTGTCTGTCGGGAGGCCCTCATCTTGCGGGTTTTGTTTGCACCATCTGCCTCTTCTGCAACTTTAGAGGTAATGGTTTCAGAGCAACTCTCGTAATCTTGTAGTAATTTACATCACGTAACCTGATTGAAACATAAGGCCCCACTCAGCACCGTGTATCTGGAGATTGCAGGAGAGACTTGCTACGCCTGTTTGATTCTTTTGCATTTCATTCACGTTCCAGGTAAATCGGTTTGAGTTTAGAGCTCAGGAGTTAGCATCAAAATAGCAAATTCTGGTGTTATTTTAGGGGAGGTAATGCATTTAAGGGGAGACAGTGTTAGACAAGTTTGTTCATTATGTTCTTTCACCTGGAAATAAAGGAATTCAAATTCAAAAAGATAAGACATAAAAAGGAAAATACTGGACTCAAATTTGAGAAGTGCTGTAGCGGATGGCAAGAAAACTGTTGGCTCTCATCTTTTCGAATTTGAATTAACCACTTGACATAGTTTTATCTTCCCAATAAGGTTTTATTGTTCCACTGAATCAACTTTCTTTGATAGATTCATTAGGGAAACTGTAACTTCCCCGGGGGACTATAGTAGCTGACCCTACAGACTCATTTTTTCCCAGTTTCAATAAGATGTAAGGTTTTTCTTTTTCCTCAGATTTTGTTGATAAGTAATTCCTAGCCTGATTTATTGAGATTTTAAAACCTTTGTCGTCTGCATTTACAGAGTGGGAGCAGTATGGCGTGAATCCAGAGTTTTGTAGTAGATTGATTGTCAAACTGTTAACACTGTTTTTTCACTTTAGCTTGGAAAAGTTTGTCCAAAAGTATGGAACCTTGCTTTGAATTACCGTATAAAAAAATATTGCTCCCTAAAAAGGCATTGAAAGATGTATGAGCTGGCTCCACAGGTACAACCACTGAGCTGCAGTGTGCGGGGAAAGTTAGCAGTTGCATTATACCATACAGTATATACTTACAGAACATCTCCAAGCTACTCCAAGACAGGGTTATTTTCAATATTTCACTTGAAAAAGTTGTATTTGGGAAAGTCTAAAAAAATATCAATATGAGTCAGGAAGATTTTTGTTGAAAAAAGCATTCCTGGTGGAAAACAACATTTGGTTAATTCACATTCAGAAATCAAGCTCCATACTGGTAGCACATGCACAGATTTCTCACACTTTCATGAAATACTTTAAAACAGGATTAAAATTAAAATAAAAATCCTGTAGTTGTCTCATTGCATTAAATCTCTGGATTAATCACCAGCGTACTCGGTAAGATGAGGCTTAACACATACAAATGTACTGTTTTACATGTATTATGTAGAGGTAGCATTGACGGAATAAGCCTCTGGAGCTAGCGTTAGCGCAGGTTTAGTCCCTGTGCTGCGCTCCCCGGCTCCGAACGACCTCGTATCTCACAGACCTGTACAGGAAGCAGCATCATCCATCACTGTCAGTGTTAATATTGTTTCCCCTCACCTCCCAATGGGCCGCTTGTGTTTTGGTTTACAGCGTTTATGTTTGGAGACGCGTGTACTCACCGGCCCTCACCTGGCTGTGCTCTCTGGCATCTCTGCCACTACAAATAAAACTCATTCCTACATTACGTGCAGCAGGCATATTAAAATGGCCCCTCAGACGCCCTGCTTTTTTTCCCCGGCTCCTGTTTGTGCTTTTCCCCTGAGAATGCAGATTGTACCTTTATTTATTTATTTTTGAAAGTTTTTTTTTTATATTATTGCACAGCCAATGTAGTGCTTTGTGAACAAGGGCATGATTGGTTTTGAAGAATTGGATATGAATCACCGAGCACATTTACAATTTACTCAGCAGTGGATATTCAGCCCGGCTTTTTGACTCTTTACGCTGCGTAACTTGCTCCTAATTCGTCAATTCCTATCACGTGATAGCATTCTCATTACTGCTGTAGGGCTGCACGGTATTGAAAGGTGTGCAATATCGCGATAACGATACTATTGCGACACTTGGATGAACCGTTCCATTCAATTCAGACACATGTAATATCTTTTTCAGCAAATTGTGTCAAAAGAAGACTCCAAAAACACAAAATCGGAACCAAACCAAGGCCAAAGAATTAACTAAATTAGGAGAGCTATAACAGGGTTTCCGCTGGGGCAGTCATGAAATGAATTGTGTCAAAAATAAGGCCTTGAAATCAAATTGGCACTAAATCAAAAGTTCTTGGAAAATAATGACTTTGCTCAAATCATTTTACTGCAAACGTTTGTCAAAAATACAAGATAAATGGTCTAGACTGCAGTTTTGGCTGAAATTACACATTATTTCTGTTGAAAAGTGCTCCGTTGGAACACATTTTCTATTGAAAAGGGAAAATAATATTAAATACACACCGATTTAGGGCATTTGTGGCATTCAAATTTTGTATTTGGGCATTACAATTTCATAATGAAAACTGAACTTGTGCACATTCGTAAGTTCCATGCTTATATGGTTTTAGAGAGTGTTGGCAAAAAATGTAAAAATCTCAGTCAGACGGACGACTTAAAGGGACTCTACGGAAGTTAAAATTTAAAAAATAATATATTTTCCACCCCCTACATGCTCCAGCAATGTCCCGCGCTGTACTGTGAGCCCACACCTATCCCACTCAATTGCCGCTATAAGCCTGCACCGTCACTCTAAAGTTGCGTGTTCGGGCCGAGGCAGCAGTCATTCACCAGCTTAACATGGAGACTGCAGTTACGCGGACGGCCAGAGGTGGCAGTCACGAGCATGAAAATGGACAACCTCCGTTGAGTCCCTTTAAGTAAATGTGCGATATTTTGTGGCTTCTTGCGATACGGATATTCCATTACCTAATGTTACGATACGATATTTTTTGCGATATATTGCGCAGCCCTACTGTACATGGCTATTAACAATGTTTAAACTTGACATGATCTAACCCGAACCCTAATCCTAACCTTACTTGACTTTGATCGCAAACAGTTTCAAATGGAAATAAGATAAGGTATGCAACGTTAAAGTATTCAACCGGGACAAGCTTTTCGATCGTTACTCTGCTCAAAGCCTGCAGTCAAGAGAGGGCTGCCTCAGATCATGCTGTACTCTGCACAGTATTGCGTTGATTGAGTCCGGGATGAAATGTTTTAAATGAAGCACTTTGCAATGTATGACGAATTTTACATTGGTGACTGGGCTGAATTCATGTTTTTCTTTTTTGGAAATTTACTTAAGTGCATTTGTGTCCGGATCATGCAAAAGCTACAATCACGCATCCAGTATGACACTTGAAAACTCGGGAAGATGTAGTCACGTGATACGATTTGATGAATTAGGAGCAAGTTACCATAAAATAGCGAAAACAAGCAAAAAGCTGGTCCCACCTAAATATCCACTGCCTATTTACTATACTGGTTATGCTGAGTAATGCCAAATTGTGTATTTAAGCATGATTACCATTCCTTCTCTTAGATAACATTGCTCTGTGTTTGATAAGGCAGATTAGTTGTGTGGATTTGTGTTTTTTTTTTTACTACCCATGAGCCTTATTTTTAGTCTGTCTCTAAATGAGCAACAATAGTAATCTACAAGGTTGTGAGGATGGAAAGAATCTGAAATGTAATATCGGAAAAGTTGAGGCTTTCTTGATCAAAGAAGTGAAGATAGTATCTGTCTGCCATGTTTAGAGAGAAGAATCAAATCTCTTTCAGATAACGTAATAGCTGCCTTTTTTTTCTGAAATGCATTGTGGCCGCTAAAAGATCCAAACTATCAAGAATCAAACCGAACACTTTCAAATGTTCAAATGCTTTCTTTTTGTTGTGGCACTTCGACCAATCTTTTTTATTGCTGCAAAGTGCACATCAAACACATGGTGAAATTTCTATGGCTATTTTCAGAAGTCCAAGTGAGAACTTTGAGGAAACACTAGGGTGTGCTCCGAATACTTCTGTTAAAAATATGGGTCACAATTGCACTTGACCTTTATGAACTTTTTGTTTGTTTTTGCTGCTGCATTGTCAAAAACAGAGTCCTTCATTATGGTATTTTTTAAGGATTGCAATTAAATAAATTGTTGAGCTTAAGAGAACCAAAGTCAGCAACGGTCAGTGAATAATTGTGCTTTACTGGAAACCTCTCAGAATTCTTCCCTGAAAACCATAATTTGAGCTTTCATTGAGCGTTCCTGATTTATGTATGAAATGAACTGCAGGATTCTTTTAATAGGGGAGCTTCTGTGACGTTTACTATGTTTTACCCTGTGGGTGCAGACCGAGCAGACAAAGGAAACAGCTGGGCATTCACAATCTAAGGACCATGGTTTAACAGTATGTGGTCTTAAATGAGGTCTGATGCAGGCGCATGCAGGGGCCACCTCACTGTCTGAAGGCTTATTTTGAAAGAGGACAATCCCGCAGGGGTTAAATCCCACTGACTGGATTTTTTTTCGGCATCCAGGTTGTTCTTTTGAAATACGTATGTGTGTGTATTTCTGAATGATTGCATTTTCCTCCTTCCAATTAGTATTTAATCACAGTTTAAAATGTTCCTTTCTGTGGTTAGTTAATTATTTTATACCATAGTCGATGAGAAATGAGCGTTCCAAAAGGTTATTTCCAATGACTACAACAATGAATAACACAAAATCCATCCAATTATGAAGCTTATTATTTGATAATGAGGATGACGTTGAAGATGAAGGTGGAAGCCTGTAAAAAGCAGGGATCCTGTGGCTTGTGCAGTTTGCTGTTGGAAAGTGATTTGCTCCGACTGGTCCGTGCCGTAGATTGCACCATGTAATTTCCTTTTGTTCAGTACAAGGTCAACATTTGTACTTTTCTCTGTTGAAAGAGTGAAAATATGCTGGACTGGCTCTTTGTCTTTTGTCCCACTTTTGACCGTGACCGATTACTAATCCCATTTACAGCCCTGTGAGATATATATTGACAAGCGCACCAGCCCACGAAGGGTATCTACTCAGTGTAAGTACTGCAGACCAATGAAGTCGCAAACTATCTCTTGCGTGGTGCCTGTTTTTCCCAGCTTTCCTGATGGAGTAGTTATTGGTCTGGGAAATCATGTGAAGAGGGGCGGAGAGAGCGAGACATTTATCACGCTGTGTTTAAACTCGGCAGATGTACAGTGCGCTCCCAAAACTATCCCATACTTACATGGGGCTCTTGTGGTAAATGAAATTACCTAATAGCAAGTAAATTTCCTACACTTAATCCACAGTTTGGCTTCGCACACAGAGCACAGCCAGATCCATTAGCGATTCGGGAAAGTTGCAGTAGGTCTTGTTTGAGCCACAGCTACATTCTTAATTGACTTCTCCATGGAGTAAATGAGAAGAAAATGAAAAGATAGATTACGCTAATGGAAGGAAATGAAGTGTGAAAAGAGACATGTAGCCCTTTATTTTGGTGGGATCTGGCACTTTGGTGACTTGAAAGACAACAAGGATACACAATGAATACAATGAAATAAAAAGACTTGTTTTATCCAGAAGCGAGGCATAAGCCAAGGCAAGACAAGTGTAGCTGTAGAAAAAGCAGCCAAAGTCATTCACAAACTAATTAGTAAACAGGAATAAGTTAAGTGCATCACATAGACATGGGCTATACGTTCCTACAATTAAAACAGTGTGAATTATAAGCACAGCTAAACAAAACTGGTTAGAGAATCAGATACTAGTACTACTGAGCCATTTATTGAGTTGGGAAACTATCCTTCATGTAAACTTCAAAGTGAATGTGCGATGGGGCTGGGCTATATGATGATAAAAATTGAATCGTGATCTACTCTTCATGGCCATCTGCCTTTTTGGTGACATCGTCATATTGTGATTCAGTGGTTTTTATGTTTAAGAACTAAACCAGGACTAAACCAGGTCTAATTCAGGACTAAACCAGGACTAAACCAGGAGAAAACTGGGTCTAAACCAGGACTAAACCAGGAGAAAACTAGGCCTAAACCAGGAGAAAACTAGGTCTAAACCAGGAGAAAACTAGGTCTAAACCAGGAGAAAACTAGGCCTAAACCAGGACTAAACCAGGACTAAACCAGGAGAAAACTAGGTCTAAACCAGGAGAAAACTAGGTCTAAACCAGGAGAAAACTAGGACTAAACCAGGACTAAACCAGGAGAAAACTAGGTCTAAACCAGGATTAAACCAGGAGAAAACTAGGTCTAAACCAGGAGAAAACTAGGTCTAAACCAGGACTAAACCAGGAGAAAACTAGGTCTAAACCAGGTTTAAAACTGGACAATATCATGGACTGAATCTGGATTAAACTGGGACAAAACCAAGAAGTGAACCAGACTAAAGCCGAGACTGAAATCAAGGTCTAAACCAGGACCAAACTAAAAAAGACTAACAGAACAAAATGATGATTACCCTGGACTAAACCAGGTCCAGACCCAAGGACTCAATCAGAAGTAAACCAAGAGACAACTGGGTCTAAATCAGGTCTAAACCCGGACAATATCACAGACCAAACCAGGATTAAACCAGGTCCAAGAAGAAGCAGATGATTTTAGTCGCCCTTAAAAGACAATAAACATGAATTGTGAGAAAATCGAAATTGTGATAAGATTCTTGATTCTTCAAATGCAACATTTCAATAGATTAGGGTTGCTCAGTGTTTTCCTGTCCCATCTCGATTCTTTGAAATGAGTTGCTACCATCCAATTGTTGACCTTTCCAATCAATTTCTAAATCTGCCAAGGTGTTACATTTTCCACTTGGAGTTCAAATGATGTTTTGACAAAATTTGCTAAGGAGCGTGTTGTTGATTTCAGTTTCTTTCATTGTGAAGCCATATGGTGTTGCAAATAGTGCTTACAGTTGCCCTATCCCCTCCCTGCAGTTACTATATCACATTATACAGCAGCTCTCTATTCTGCATTGCTTTGTTCTGCTTCGACTAAAGGTCAGATCTGAAAAGCGTCTCATTCACCATTAAAGCACAGTTTGTTTAAAGACAACAGCCAATGAACCGCGACACTCGGGCGGCGCCAAATGGAAAGAAAAAAGTTATGGTTCCGCTCCATGAAGTCAAAGGGCACTGGAGGCGCCGAGGTGTGTCTTCAGAACGGACAGTAAAATTGGGATCACCGTCATGGCTTTAAATCCGAAAGGCGGAAATCCAGCGTGTGCAATGACCTTTTGTTTTGTTTTAGAAAAGCCATCTTGTCCCAGACCGCACGCTCGCTTAATTTTATCTCCGCCATTTCCCCCCGTAATATGTATTCGCACTTTCCTGCACCTGTCACACCCACAAGTTAAATTAAATTATCATTTCATTAAGCTCGCTAATAGAATCATTTATCAGTCTCACCCCATTATTTTCTGCAATCTGCGTTCCAACAATCTTTACATGTGCACCCTTCGCCATATGCGGCCGCCATAGTTGGAGAATCTCAACTTGTTCAAATGGATTCTTCAACCCAGGCGTGCTCCCGGGCTGTGGATAGATCTTGTCGTGTGATGTACAGGCTTTAGGCCCATAGGAAGCAAGCTATTGATTGGCTTGTCTAGTGGCTCTCTGTAATAATAAGGAAATAAAGCCCCTGGATATTAGAAGATTGACGCCAATCAGCAGCTGCCCTCGAGTGCGCCTTGTCTTGTCTTATTAGTGCCTTCTCTCCATGTGTTCGCCAAGTCCCGGGCTGATGACTGGGGCTGATTTATGCACGAGGAGAGTGGTGCCTGTCTGTAGCCATCTCGAGGAGGATTCCCCCGATGATTGCTCATTCAGTCGTCAGAGGCCGGAGCGGAGACAGCGGGATTGTTATGGATCCAGGGAACATTGGGCCAAAAACCTAAGCCTATAGCTCCGGAGGAAAATGTCACGCGGAATCAAAAGCAGGCAAGGAAAGCTTAGATATGAAGAGGTCAGGGAGAGCAGCCATCGACCAGAAGCCGAGGAAGTTACCGGAAAGGAAACAAGTAATGGGTTTTAAGAACACTTTCTGTCTCTAAGGATTTGTCTTATGCATTTAACCCGTCCTTCAGTGCGTCTGGTGGCATTTAGCCTGTTGTGCATGTTTTAGGTTAATGGGGGGGAAATCGGAGCACCCAGAGGAAGCAGACGTGGGGAGAACGTGAAAGCGCAACACAAAATGGTCTGGGAAGCAAGAAATGAATGGCTTTTTTCATTCCCACGCCATGCAGGGCCTTTCTGTGTAGCGTTTGCATTATTCTCCCTATGTCTCCGGTTTCCGCTGTGGCGTCTTTACATGTGTGTCCATTACCATGCACTATCCAGACCAAATAAACAAAAATAGGCCAAAACATAGCATGTGTTGATGGATGCTGCCGTGTTGAATATACCAGATGCAGGTCATGAAAGTAGACAGTGCAGATTTTCAACTCCTTACACACACACAGTACATATAGCTATCTCATATGTCTAATTGACATCTATAGCTATTGAAAGCGTTGGAGTCTTTGGATTTAGGGCACTCGGCAGAGACCGTTCAGAATGAGGCCTTGTTGTGGTATTTCTGTTTTTCAGGACACAGTGCTAAATCCGGTAAATCTAGTATGGTTACCCTACTTCCATAATGATTCTTGACAGCCATCATGCACAATGGATGCAGAAACTTGATAAGTCATGTAAAGAATTAACTGTAAAAGCATTCTAAAAATATATTGCGAGATAAGGGGTTTCCGGTTATAACTTAAGTTATTAATACTAACATGTGATGGCTGTGAGAATTGCTATGGCTCAATAGATTTACTCAATAATGAACATGCAACTAATGTGAAGGTGCTTTTCAACTACTTAACAAAGCTTGCCTAATTTATTAGACATATTTTATTTACCATGACTTCAGCCCTAGCATTAAGCTGACTAAATATATGAAATATGTATGAATTGGAAGCCTGAGGTTTTTAATATGCGTCTCTAACACGCCCTGAAAGTGTTTGAGTAATGTGCACACAGGCTAATTTCCCGGTGGATAATAAATGCTATTTTATTGTCTTCATGTCACCACTCAGTAGATAACAGTAAATCAGGTACCATGGCAATTACCACTTGTAATTTATGAATTAGACCTTTTAGGGGACCATTGTGCATTACCACACACTGTTATTTCAGGTCATACATACTTTTCCACAGTTTCAGGGCTGATTTTGTGGCAGACATAGCGACACAAATCAACAAGACATTGTTCTGATTGTAAACAGTACATTACATTTACTTCAGTTGCATCCCTCCGCCACAATGAATCTAAATTGCCTGGCTGCGAGCTGTAATTTCCTGACTATAAATAGAAATATGCCATTACCTGCTCTTGGCTGAAGTGTTAATCTTCGTCAACTCGGCCATAATTCTAGTTTCGTAACACAGAGTCGTATTAACAAATGTGCAAGTTAAAATGTGTTATTTTTCTCCGCCAGCAGGTGTTAATTGAAGTCTACGGCTTTAGTTGTTTCAGGAGTCTCTCTGAGCCTACACCCACATGACTTTGACACGGAATAACAAAGCACTGCAGAACAAAAACATATAATTACATCCAACAAGAAGGTTATGTTGTTTGGTACGGTTTCATTTTTAGGAGGAATTACTAGTTTGAATATTCATAACTTTAGAGCCAAAGCCTTTTTGTTGATCTGAGTTCCCAAAAATATGACAATTTGGGGTTCATCCAACTTTGTTTTTGTTTTTGTTTTTTTCGTAGCCTACCTTTTAAACATAGCTTTACAATCACCTACACCACCGCCAGGCACACTATTATCAGTGGTCCTTTGTCTTTAAACATGAACAATGACAATTTAATTGCTGCCACATTTACACTGTGGAATGTAGAGATGAAAAGTCGTCCAATCAGGAAGTGGTAATTGTTGTACTCTGAAGAAAGCCTATTAAATAAATGATCTGATATGCATTTGTACTTTTCCTAATTACATGAGAGAGTGTTGGATTCTACGTGAAGCTCTTTTCATGTTGCTGCAGACCAGTGCATCCCACGGCGTGTCCTTGCCTTTTTATTTATCGATCCAAATTACAATAAATATGAAGAAACACATTCCACACAACCCTCACTTCAGTGCTAGGACTCCAGTCGCCGCGGCTTCAACTGTAAACAACCAATTAGGCCGGTGAAATGATAGTGGTGCGGCATCACTACTGGCTTCTCTGTAATCACTGCAGCGAGGTCTCCAACCTGTACACATTGATCCTGCATCGACCGCCGTATGAGAAGCTAACCTAGTTCTCTGCTCTCACTCCACGCTTCCACTCAATATTCAGACTCTAGTCAAGCGGCTGGCTGCTCCGGAGCTGACCGGCAGATTGAGACACAAAGAAGTACATACACGCTACCTTCGCTCGGAGGTGCACATACATATAATGCATTGTATCCAGAAACAATTGGTCCAAAAAAAGAGGCAGCAGCACATAAAAAACCTTTCATTAAATTGTATCTATTTTTTTTTTTTTACTTCAAGGGTAGAACAAGAGTCAGAGTTTTTAAACAATTCCAAGTCTTGTTATTACTTTATTTTTGGCTCACTGTTGTTACATTTATTCTCAAATCAGCCACATAAAGTGAATGTGAACAGCTTACCCGCTGGTTGATGGACAGCTTCTTCCCCGTATGAATGTCGTTTGTAGCAATAATAATAAAAAGCATTCGCAGGAATACTTAAGTTTGGTTGTTGTGAGTGAGACATTTGGCCGAGGGCATGCTTATAGCCCCCAGTACATTTTCCATGCAAGCGTTCTGCTGTTGCGTGAAAGGAGGCGTTGTTCTACCTGCCGTAAAGCCCTCCCGTTACACTCTTCATTTTCTCCGCTAGTGAGATGTGTCAACTGTGCTTAGCGGGCCTTTAAAACACAGCTTCGGCTTCTGTTGTTGTGACAGAATAAGGCTACAAGGAAGCGTTTCTGCTCTATCTCAGAACATCAAAAGGTCTTTGAATTGCTCATGTCGCCCAGGAAGATAAATAGGGTGTTGTTGCTTCTGCCAGTAAAGTGTAGGAGCACGTGTCAATGCTGTCAGCCCACCACTGCCTTTGTAACGAAATTGTTTACTCTCTTTCCTGATCAAACTTTTAGCAGTGGGCTGAATGCCGCGAAACTCCACCGGATCAGCATTTTTCTCCTACTGTTTGAATGTTTTATGAAGCTTTCCTGGTGCCGTGTTTCGTTTTTACACTCATTCAGACAATATTTGTTATTAAAATTTAAGTGTATGCTTTCCGCAGTGGAAATCCTTGCGGAATCAATAAAGACAAAGTCAGTTTTCCAGAGCGAGCGTTTGTCCTCGGGCGAACCGACTTAACAAGCTCTTTCATATGCAAGAAAGAGTGCATTAAATCAATACGCCCAAATCAGCTGGTGGCTGCAGAATAAGTAAGTGTTATTTAATTCAGTAAATCGCTAAAAACTTAACAAGTGCAAACATGATTAAGCAGCAGTATCCAATTAAAGAAGCTTCCTCCCTATGAAGCAATTTAAAGAAATGCATTCATAAGTGATTGGTTTGTAGTGTTGTTTTTCCAGTGAGATACCCAAAGAGAATCCCATTGCTGTCACTGAGGCATTTGACTTTATGTAAAGAGAGTGTATACTGTACCAATGACGAATAAATCTACATGCAACAAATATGTGTTTTACTTAAAGTGCAATACTATAGCATCCTGATGTGAAATTACAGACTTTCATTTTGTAACTCTTCAGTCCTTTATTATTATTTGGGCACCACTGGTTTATACAATAAAGTTCATTGTATAAAACAGTGGTGCCCAAAGTTTTTTCCATGAAGGGCCAAAAAGGTAATAGCGTTGTATCTGAATGACGTCACAGGTGACGCACTCTCGCCACCGTTGCGGCTGGCTAGACTGGCATTTTGCGGATGACGGCTCACTGACCGCAGTGTTGTTTTGGACAAGGCTGTACATTTTCAACACATGGATACGGGCATTTGTAAAGAGATAGAGGCAGCGGAGACAGCGCCTTCTTCATGTGAGCCAGGTAAACAAAACACCCCCGCGGAGAAAAGTCTGCACACTCTGCTAAACCAGAGAACCATTCTGTACAAATTTTACTCATGGTGCATGTACATATGTTGACATTATTTGGGGAGCTACTTAAAAAGGACTGGCGAGCTACTGGTTAGAGATCCCTGCGGTAGACTAATGTAGCGTGGGCTTACAGCTGTAGCTGTAGCGTTAGCACCAAAATATCAGCTCTTTCTTACTTGCTCAGGAGTAAATGTGGCTGGAATCGGGTCCGGATGGTCCACACTTGGTCCAGCTTCACCAACGAAGTGTTTGGAGCAGATGTAGGTGTCCTTTTTGACATTTTCATGCGTGAAATTCCACCGACCACAGGTACGAGCCCTCCGCTTACATTTGTTGATGTCTTGCTTCGGTTTGATGAATGGGATGAAACGTTTCATATAGTCCACATGAACGTATGTTGAATCGCTCCGGCACAAACCATGACTGCAGTGTT
>OMNZ01028342.1:0-11230 GCA_900303255.1 Lesueurigobius sanzi | reverse complement strand
GAACATAGCCATTGGACTCTGGTCGACTAAAACTCACCACGGGTCCATCCGTCCAAGGGGGCTGGATCCTTCTTCTAATTGGGTCCATTCGAGGTTTCCTAATTTGTTTTCCATGTGGTTTTTAGGGGTTTTTCCTCGCCGTAGAGGAATTCATTTGTGTGTGACTTATTTTGATCATTCTTGAGGTCTGATATTGATTTGTTTTTGTCCATACCGACCTTTGAGATGACTTCTGTTGTGATATTGGTCGTTCCAAAAAATAAATTGATTGACAATAATAATATAATAACATCAATAATAAATGAAATATACTGATTGGTAACTAAAATTATATGGGCCTTTTCTTGGGATTAACAGAAGTGTTATTAATATTGCTACTTGTATGGTTGAAATGTACCTGGAATAGGACAAAATTATCACTATATACTGTAACAGCCTGCTCACTGGCCTCTCTAAACGAGCTGTAAAACAGCTGCAGTACATCCAGAACACTGCTGCTCGAGTCCTGACTAGAACCAGGAAATACAACCATATTAGTCCAGTGCTCAGATCTCTGCACTGGCTTCCTGTCGCTCAGAGAATAGACTTTAAAATAGCTCTGCTTGTTTACAAGTCTCTTCATGGTCTAGCACCAAAGTACATCTCTGACATGTTAGTGCCATATGAACCATCTCGGGCTCTGAGAACCTCAGGGAGTGGTCTCCTGCTGGTTCCCAGAGTCAGGACTAAACATGGTGAGGCTGCGTTTCAGTTTTATGCAGCAAAAATCTGGAACAGTCTGCCAGAAGGTGTGAGACAGGCCTCAACTCTGTCATCTCTGTCATATTTCTTGATCATAACTAATGAATGCACTGTATATCTACTGCTCATCTGTGAATGTAAATGGGGTAGGTGCTAACAAACACCAGCTGTTCTGTATATATTTACTGTATTTATGTACTCTTTGGCTTTGCTTTCCATGCGGATCTGTACCTTTATGTCCAACTTTGTGAAACTCAGACGCTCAAATAAGAAACAAAAGAAAAAAAAAGTAACTTGATGAGTGTTGGGTGGAACACTAGAGGCCATTTCATCTACGATTAACTTACCGTGAGCTATTATAACCGTGGTAATCTTAAAACCGGTTAATCTTGGCATGCCTAACTGGAAGTGTCCCTTTCAGTTATCTTTTAAATGTATGTTTGTTTACAGTTTGTGTACATAACATGCTCAAAATCAAAATTAAGTTAAAAAATACATTTTATTTTCATAAATACAATAAAAACAATATAGACATACAAAATACACTAGAGTAATTAAACCTCAATATTGAACTAATACAATGAGAGTATAACCACCAACATAGCTGCATATCCAGTATTCTACGGTTGAAAGAAAAGGTTCTGCATCAAACTAAGGCCAGTCCTCAGTCACCAAAGGAGCAGAATGTTACGTCACTTCACAGTCAAGATCATTATAACAAGATAGTGTACTACTCCAGACTTCTGTGCAGAAGACGCCCGCACACGAAGCATCACCTGAGCAGGCAAGAGTCTATTCAAGATAAATCTGCATTTGTAAGTGTCAAAACCCGTTCATCACGAAGTAGTTCAACTAAAGCTCCTCGTTGGATCCTACAAGAACCAGCACCGCAGCTGTCCACTGGAAACCAGTCACTGTGCATCATAAGACGTTAGTACTATAGTGAAGACTAAACCATCAGCAGCTGTGACCCAGACAAAACAAAATCATACAAATTCATGTCTGTTTTGGCCTGGTGAATTAAATAAAAAGGGACTATACCTGATGCTTTCCTACTTGTGGAATTAAATTAGCTTTTTCCTCCTTTAGTATATTGCAAACTCAAATAGAATAAAGCATTTATTGTCCATGTCATGGTCCGCATGCTAGTTTTCCAGCTTTATGACCCTAAAAAGTGACCCCACACTGCAAACAGTGATATCTGGATACTTTAAATTGGCTTGAATTCAGAATCTTCAACCGTATTGTGAGTAAATTTGACTTGCCAAGTAAAATTATCTGCCAATGGAACAAGTATTTTTGAATTAAAATCAAGTAAAAACATCTTCTTGCACATAAAATTAGATAATAAATCTAAATATACTTGCAATTATATGCTTTTTCCTATTTTAAGTGAAAAAATACCTGTTCCACTGGCAGATAATTTTGCTTGGCAAGTCAAATTTACGCACAATAAAAAAGGTTGAAGATTCTGAATTTAAGCCAATTTAACTTATCCAGATATCACTTTTTGCAGTGCACCCGTTGTGAAATGTGCTCATAAACTCATCTTGAAGAAGAAACAGGATTTTAGAAATGTGTTAGGAAAGTTAGGGATGTCTTTGGACCACAACTGAATTTATTTTACTCTCTTCCATCATCTGTCATTTTAAAAATTAGGTATAATCAGGTATAGCCCCTTTAACTGGTGAAGTATTAAGTGCACAAGTTTAACCAAAGTTAGTAAATATCTTCTCTAAAGTCAAGATCAAGTTACTAAAGGTCAAAAATTGTCACTTTGTAAATACAAAACGAATCTAAGGCCATTCTAAGTCATTAAAATGTACTTGTATATATATATATAATGTGTGAAAGTTTATTACTGACACTTAGGAATACAAAACCATTGAAATTTACATCTAACTTTGTGTTACAAGTATAAATAGGACCCATAGACTGGGTGTATGCAGCTTGAATATGTAAACCATAGTCTTTTGAAGTTCAAGGCTCACGTTCCTGTTCAGAGGCCGAGCCCTGGATTCCCCCGTCGGCCTGTTACTCATCCTTGTGGTGGCCGCCGCCGTGTCCGTTCATGTAGACGTTGGCATGTCTGTTGTCGATGCCACTCATGACTCCGTTGGTGTGGTGCGCCCATGTCTGAGCCTGCAGCACCTTGGGCAACCGCTTGCCTTTGGTGTAGGCGTGGTAGTAGAAGTTGATGAAGAGGAACAGGAAAATCGTGCCGTACGAGCCGATGATGTAGATGAAGATGGGGAACAGGTACGGGCAGTCCTTCATGAAGAAATACTGCCCGATGTGGGTGGTGACCATCACAAACTGGATCTGAGGGCACATCATCGTCGTTACAATCAAATGCATACTTGCTCCAGCATTTTCCGTATTTTCCGGACTATAGGTCGCACGCTCATAGTTTGGCTGGTCCGGAGACTTCTATAAATTTCACGTTTGTTATTTTCACACCAATTCTGTTCTTTATGCTATAGTCCTCTGAATAACCTGGACTACAGGGCAGAGCAGGGCCATAGAGAAGTGTCAACAACCTTAGAACTTAGCCCAGGGTGAGACAATACAGAGGTAACAAGCCAGATCAAATATGAATAGGCCAAGATGTTTTCCTACCTTTAGCACCAAGAGAGAAGGTTAAAGTTAAGGTGAACTTTATTGTCCCCGTAGGGAAATTTGTCCTCTGCATTTGACCCATCCTTCAATGCTGCTGGGGCACCCCGTCAGGAGCAGTGGGCGACTGCAGTGCAGCACCTGGGGACCCATCTCCAGATGTGGAGCCAGGCTCGTGGTCAGAATCACCTGGCTGGAGGATTTAACCTAATGTGCATGTAGATGGGGGAAACCGGAGCACCCGGAGGAAACCCATCCAGACACGGGGAGAAACATGCAAACTCCACACGGAAAGGCCGCACGGGCCGGGAATTGAACCTGGGACCTTCTTGCTGTGAGGCAAGAGCGCTATCCACTCTGCCACCGTGCCGCAGAGTGGATAGCGAGTAGATAGGGACATGCCCAAGACGTTATTAAAGGCACTATACCCAATTTTTTTTATAACAATGAAGGCGGGAGTGAGTAAATTCAATTGATAGTTGTGGTCCTAATACATTCCTAACTTTTCTAAAATCCCATTTCTTCATAGAGATAAGTTTATAAGCAAATTTCACATCTTGCATTTTTTAGGATCACTGTCACAGAAATTCCAGAAAAGTAGCCTGTAATGCTTTATATTTAGATGCACAGTATAATTTCCACAAACGTCTGTGTTTACAATTTACTAAAGGGAGGGCAAAACAAATCCATTCCTCTTCTAGGCAAAAATCAGGTATAGTGCCTTTAAGCTGATGACGATCTTTGGACCAAGGTCGAAACGTCCTACACTTCGACTACAGAGGACAGATGAAGACTGAACTGCCTACGATCTGAAGAACTGTTAATATGGTTACGTTACGACACCTATTCTTTAGGTTGTTAGTTTATGCTTTGTGTAGCTGAATAACCAATGTGTTATGTTACCATACTGTACACCTATTCAGACTTTTGTTCTCTATTCTATTGCCATTATTATTTATAACTTGGCTTTTAAGATGAAATGTCTGTTCTTGGTCTCTGATTTTGTAAAATAAATTATCCCCCAAAAATGTGACCGTTTTGTTCCCCTTCTTCATTTTGCATATTTTGGCTGGTGCGACTTATACTCCGGAAAATAGGGTACGTGGCATTTTCCCAGTTGAACAGCAAACACACTGTACTAAAAAACATTGACCAAATAATGTGGATAATGCGGTAATATTTGCCTCAATATCAACAGACCAGCTGAATAGTGGTGAGGTGCTTCTTCCACCACAGGTATTTCTGGTAGTTTGGGCCCAATGCACTCAGTCCGTAGTACGTGTACATAATGACGTGGACGACACTGTTGAGGAGAGCGTGGAACGTGCCCATACCACCTGAAACAGAAGGCCGTATGAGATCGCAAGTCTGAAGAAGAGAGAGAGAATGAGGAACTGGGGAAAAGTAGTTTTTACCTGCTGAAAAGCGGACTCCAAACCACCAGGTGAAAGGCATGATGGAGTGATGAAAGACGTGGAGAAAAGTCACCTGACTGGTTTTCTTCCGCAGCACAAAGAAGATCTACAGGAGGGAGACAATGTCAAGTCAATTTGTCTTATCCAGAGTTTATACAGGTAGCAGCAAGTCAAATTTAATGCTTTTTAATTCCATTTTAAAGCCTAAACACTACATTTTTAATGCCACAAATTCAATATAAATTTCCATATTCAATAGAAAAAGGCGATAGAACGGAGACCTTTTCTACAAAAAGTGTATAATTTCTGCCAAAACTTCAGTCTAGACCCTCATTTTTGTATTTTTGACAAACTTCTGCTGTAAAAGTAGTTGAACGATGTCATTATTTTCAGGAACTTTTGATTTAATGCCAGTTTGAATTCAATTTAATGCTTTTTAATGACATTTAAAAAAGGCACTATACCTGATTTTTATCCAACTGGAATGAAAATACTTTAGTCCTCCTTTGACAAATTGTAAACTCAGACAATTGTGGAAATAATACTGTGCATCTAAATTTTAGGCATTTTTGCAAATTTCATGAGTTTGCAAGCTGCTTTTCTTGCATTTCTGTGAGTATAACCCTATAAAGTGACCCTGCTATTTGTGGAATTTGCTAATAAACTAATCTCTGTGACGAAATGGCATTTTACTTCCATTATTTGTAATATATATATTTTTTTTAATCAGGTATTGTCCCTTTAAGGCCTTATTTATAAATTAATTTAATGACTTTTTAATGCCCCGCGGAAACCCTGTTATCAGAGGTCAAGCATGCACCTTGCACGGACAGTCTGTGTAGCCACTCACCGTGTCCAACATTTCAATGAACTTGGAGAAATAGTAGAGCCAGCACGCTGCTGCCATCTAGGGGAGACAGAGAAGAAGTCACTTTAGTGAACTTGTGCCATTTATCATAATGTAGACTGGCCCAGGATTAAAGCCTTACCCTCACACCCTGCGGAGAGTCTGAATAGTCCACCAAGTCGCAGCGAAAACTGTATCCCGTTCCCCACCCGGACATCACATACTGGAAAAAAAGAGGCCATATCAGCTCATTCACATTAAAAGCAGAAGCTCTTGCCATGAGGTTTTTTTTTTAAAGACCAAATACGGCTTAAGGAAGTGCCTCTAGTTTCATTGTCTCCAGGTTTAGCCAATATACCAAACCAGTCAACCTGGACAGACGAGTCGTCCGCGCGTGTCATTCTTCACTTCTTTATAGAACTCTATGCAAATGCGGTGAAACCACTGCACTGGGACCTACCTCGTAGCAGATGTACAGGGAAAGCGCGACCACGCTGAAGTTGTACACGATCAGCACGTTCTTCAGGTCAAAGCCTTTGCGGTTCTGCATTAGCCGCGGGCCCAGCAGCGTGACGAAGATGATATATGCCAGGATGACGATGGTCGGGGGGACAGGCGAGGACATGAGCGGCCAGTCGTCCGTCCTGTGGTCTGCAAACAAGAATAAAAAGGTTAGTTTGGGTTAATGCATTTCACAGATTAAAAAAAAAAAGAAAAAAAAAGAGGGATCAAGACTCACCAGCATTATTTTGGATGAACCGATCGTAAGTAAGGGCAAATCTTGAACTCATGTCACTCAACTCCATTTTGCAACCTGCAGAGACAAAAGTATAAATGTTGAGCAAAAGATAAGACCATTTCAACCCACGCACTGTACTTGCTTCAACATAAATGACACCTGTAACTTTAAATGTGTTGAATTTATTAAAAAAGACAGTCAAATACAACTTTAAAACCAGTAAGCAAGCAAAATAGCCAAAGAAAACAATTGTAACATTTTGTAAAATAGTGTCCATGGATGGAGAAAAAAAAAAAAAAAAAAAAAGTGCAAGCCTTGACACATCGTCTGGGCATAGTTATGATGTAAAGCATCTTGACACACCCAGTTAGTATTCCACCTGTTTGGGAGTTGGCAGTAGCTTAAGATTAGGGGATCTGGGTCATTTCAAAAGAGCAAAACAAACAAAAAAAACAAACAAATATAGGCAGAAAAGGAAAAAAAAACATCATTTTAGCAATTTCGTAATTCAAATCGAAAAAGAAATGAAAATTAAATATAACTAAATTAACGACTACATTACCAGGATTCCCCGTCCCCTACAACGTCAACAACCCACAATCCAAACGCGTTTTACTCGTTTTACTACTCAGAATCTCACAAACCACACGAAGCACCACGTACCTTCTTCTGCGTCTCCGCCTGAATGAAATCTAACAAATCAACTCGGTGGGGACGGGAAAAAAAAAAGCAGGATCTTTCTCCGGGTAAATGTCGCGTTGCAATCGGAATCCTGTCCCCGGCTGTTCACCTGCGCCTCTGCCACAGGTGTGCTCTCCCTCTCACTGATGATGATGATGATGATGTGCACGAGCAGGTCCTCGCGCAGTTTAAGTCAGGAAGAGAAGGCGGAGCCGCGCGTCCTGATTGGTTGTCGGCCAAAAGATGCGTAAAAAAATAGTTTCTCGACGTGATGTGTCACCGTGGAAATATTGAGGACGAAACCGGTGCAGTTTGGGAGATGTTGCACAACAGCGGGGGTGAAATGGGACGGGCATTAGTGAGGGTTTTTTTTTTTTAGGATTTGTTTAGATTCAAGCAGTTGTTCTTTTGTGATGAGATGTAGCGTTGTATGTAGGTCCAAACACTGAAGCCAACTAAAATTAGAATAGCTATACCAATAGGCTTTTTCCAAATTATTGGTCTATGTACAAAAAGTACAAATTACAGGTACTTTTACTTTACTTAAGTATATTTTATAATGAATACTTTTTACTACATTCCAGAGCCTGTATCTGTACTTTCTCCTCCACTATATGTTTTAAATTTAAAAGTATTTTACTTTCAAAGTGACCTCTGATGAACGGGTTTAGTCCCAGTTTAGACCTGGTTTAGTCCTGGTTCAGTCCCAGTTAAGACTTGATTTCATAGTTTACTCCTTTAGACCTTGTTTAGACCTGATTTAGTCCTGGTTTAGACCTACTTTAATCCTGGTTTAGTTGTGATTTAGACCTGGTTTAGATTTGGTGTAGTCCTGGTCTAGACCTGGTTTAATCCCAGTTTAGACTTGGTTTCGTGGCTTACTCCTTTAGACCTTGCTTAGACCTAGTTTAGCCCTGGTTTAGTTGTGGTTTAGACCTGGTTTAGACTTGGTTTAGTTGTGGTTTAGTTGTGATTTAGACCTGGTTTAGTCCTGGTTTAGACTTGGTTTAGTTGTGATTTAGTCCAGGTTTAGACCTGGTTTAATCCTGGTTTAGTTGTGGTTTAGTCCTGGTTTAGTCCTAGTTTAGACCTGGTTTAGTTGTGATTTAGACCTGGTTTAATCCTGGTTTAGACCTGGTTTATTTGTGATTTATACTTTTACTTAAGTAAAAATGTTATCAGATACTTTTACTTTTACTACATTCCTGGTCCTGTATCTGCACTTTGACTTAAGTAAGAATATTGAGTACTTCTTCCACCTCTGTATAAAAATAACTGAACTACCCAGACAAAGCAAAGGAGCCTCTTCTCTATTTCCATTATCCATTACTTCAAATGAACAGCCTATTTTTCAAGTACAAGTAGCTAAAGTTGTCAGCCTAGTAAACAAGTCTTTGGTGTACTACAAGTATAATGGTTTACTTTGTAGACTTATGAAACGAAATACTTCTATCCCCTAATTATAAACAATACAAAAAGCCTATGAAAGTAAACACTCAAGATAAATGAATGAATGAGGAGTAGTCACAAATACTGATGTACTGGAGGTTTTTTATTTAGGCTACTACCCACCTCAGACTTCTCAGAGAATTAATAGAAACTTAAAAATATAAAATACAGCTATTACAAAATGAGAAAATACTCCTCCAAAACAACAAGATCATTTCCAATGAGAGAAAAACCCCTAGTCAAGGTTTCACCAACCTCTCCTGCTGGTTTCACTCACTGACAGCTTTGAGACTGAAAACAAATGCAAATTCTCTTGGGCACGGTAGGTTTCTGAATGGACAACATGAATACTCCCACTTTAATGAATGGAAAAGTACATTATTACATTAAAACACAATTCACAATCCAAGCTTCATGTTTAATTCAAGTAAAAAAAAATGGGAAATCACACTATGTACATGAATCTTAAGGCGGTGTCTCATAATCTTCGAGGTCCGAGTCGTGTTCAGTCTTCATCGCTGCTCCACGCGTCCTGAAAGGCAGGGTTTAGCGACGCCGATCCAGAAGCAGTCTGTACAAAAAAGGAGACATCAAATTATTATGGCCACCAGTTACAAGCTTATCTAACTTGACGATAATAATAGAGATAATAGAAAGTGCTATCATCAACCCTGTGTTAGGGCTGGGCCATATGATGATGAAAATCCATGATCTGGTCTCCGTGATGATCTGCTTTTTTGGAAACGTCGTCATATCGTGATTCAGTGGTTTTTATGTTTGATGCAGCTCTGAGCTCAAATATTTTCTCTCCACTCACTGCTTCTACTGTCAGGATTAAACCAGAACTAAACCAGGTGAAAACTAGGGCTAAACCAGGTCTAAAATCGGACAATATCATGGACTGAATCTGGATTAAACCAGTACTAAACCAGGTGAAAACTAGGTCTAAACCAGGTCTAAAAGAAGACAATATCACAGACCGAATCTGGATTAAACCAGGACTAAACCAGGTGAAAACTAGGTCTAAAATCAGACAATATCACGGACTGAATCTGGATTAAACCAGGACTAAACCAAGTCAACCAGACTTAAACAGAGACCGAAATCAAGGTCTAAATTAGGACCAAGCTAAAAAAAGGACTAAACCAGGGACAGAAAGAAACGATTATTACCCAGAACTAAACCAGGTCCAAACCCAAGGACTCAAGCAGAAATAAACAAAAACCGGGTCTAAATCTGGTCTAAACCTGGACTGAACCAGGATTAAACCAGGTCTAAACCATGAGGGAAACATGTCAGAACATTGTGAGGACTTAACCAAGACTAAACCACTAAAAAACCAGGTCTAAACCCAAGAAGAAGCCGATTTCTTTAGTCGCCTTTAAAAGACAATATACACATGAACCGTGAGAAAATAGAAATCGTGATTTAACCTAAATAAAATCGTTTTGGCCATATCGCCCAGCCCTAACTCCAAGTATCCCCTTCCTCGATGGTTTTGATGATTAGTTAGAAAGTGAATGACTAAAGCTCCTATTTATCAGTAAAAAGGCTACTAAATATTATCAAACTCTCCCTCTTTACAGCTAAATGTTCTAAATAGCTTTTCTTTGAACATAACAATCAAAAATACAATTCAGTTTTACCTGATTTTGTATCTGAAATCATTCCAAGTTCCCCCTTTTAAGCTCTCACACACCCCCAAGGCTGGGAAACATGGCCCTAACTTAGCAATGAAACAAGTTTGGTTTGCACTCTCTCTGCTGAATAAGGAAATGCCTAAAAACGCATCAACACAAAGCATGTACTGTACTGTATATCCATCTTGAGTGACACCTTATTATTATTGTGTCAAATCATCAGCTTCACAGGACGTGGTATAGTGACCTATTTATTATCTGTAAGAGCATAAGCACTGGCAGAAAGCAGCTCCGGTAGTTTACAAGAGCGCTCCCGGGTTCCTCTGTGAAACTGCTATGTGGCATGTCACGCCGGCATGTCACGATCGGGATACCATTCGAGTGACAAGTCTTATCTGTGATCTAATTTATGGCACTGTGATCATGTGAAAATGTAGAATGGGCATTTGTGTGTTGACTTGGAAGAGGAAAATTACACGTGGAAACTTGCCAAGTTCAGAATAGGGCTGGGCGATATGATGATGAAAATCGAATCGTGATCTGATCTCCATGACGATCTGCTTTTTTAGTAACATCGTCATATCGTGATTCAGTGGTTTTTATGTTTAACACAGCTCTGAGCTCAGAAACTGACTCCACTCATTGCTTCTACTGGCAGGATTAAACCGAAGTAAACCAGGAGAAAACTAGGTCTAAACCTGGTCCAAAATCAGACAATATCACAGATTGAATCTGGATTAAACCAGGACTAAACCAAGAAGTAAACCAGACTAAAATCAAGGTTTAAACCAGGACAAAACAAAAAAGGATTAAATGATTACCCTGGACTAAACCAGGAATAATCCAAGGCCTCAATCAGAAATAAACCAAGTGAAAACTAGGTCTAAATCAGGTCTAACCCAGGACTAAACCAAGAGGGAAGCATGTCAAAACTGAAACGAGGACTAAAACAGGCCTAAACCCCAGAAGAAGCAGATGGCTTTAGTCGCCTTTAATTTAGAAAATTTACACATGAATTGTGATAAAATCGAAATCGTGATTCAAACTGAAGACAATCGTGATAAGATTTCTTGGCCATATCGCCCAGCCCTAGTTCAGAAGT
>OMNZ01028341.1:0-10581 GCA_900303255.1 Lesueurigobius sanzi | reverse complement strand
TTTAATGACCAGATCTGTTTTAGTGAATCAGGAATATGAAGACACTTGTTATAGATCAAATTGATTCAACTTTACTTCCACTGGTCCCCCCTGTAGAGCACAGTAATGAATATTGTAAACTATATTGTAAAAAATTCAAAACGGAGATATCTGTTTTTGCAAATGAACTCTTCAGATGTAAATGAACACCATTGTCTCAAACAAGCCAAGAGAAGGCTTATCTCCGGATTACCTTTTCCAAAGTGCCTACCTTCAAATGGCCACAACTTCTCCAAATATCGTCGGGAAGCTTGGAGACTACACTTTCAGCATCTGTGAATAACTCAAAATGCCCCAGAACCGACTTGTGTCCCTAGGTCTGGACCATTTTGACCAGATTGCAAATCTTTTAATAAAGAAGTTCATGTTTCAAGTTCAAGTACATGGAATCTTTGGTATCGTGACACCCCTATTACCTTCAGGTTTACTCTATCAACACCAGAGGTTACATTAACTAACTATTTTGAGTTTTGACAGAAAATTTTGAAGGCTGTAAAATCAAGCCATTGTCACCCATTGAGAGTTTTACACAGGTTTTTAACACAATGTAGTTTACAAATTCATGCTCACAAATCATTCATAGATTTGCATCCATTTGTCCTGTTATCTCTGTGTTTTCTTACATGGCTACAAAATACGTATTTGATGAGAGATTCATTAATGAAGGATAACAATAGCTCACACCAGATTTTTTTTTACAGAAGAATGATCCCTAGTGAAACCACTGATCAACACGTCCTCAATTGGCGTCACTGTAGCTTCATGCTGAAGTTGTTTTTATTTTTTTTTATTACATCTTTCATGCACCTTTTTGTGGAACATGAATTTGGAAACTACATTGCTGTTGTTAAAACGTGTGTAAAACTCTCAAAGGTTGACGATGGCTTGGTTTTCAATCCTTCAAAATGTCAGAACTCAAAATATGCTAATTTTCAGTTAATGTAGCCTCTGGTCCACACAGAAAGGCCCACACCGTCCGGGAATCGAACCTTGGACCTTCTTGCTGTGAGACACTGTGAGAAAGCCCCCTCGTCCTGGTTTACAGTCTAGGGAATGCGCTTCTGGCTTCTCCAATGTAATGGTGGTAATGACATGGCCACTGTCTGAAACAGGCTTCATGTTTTTGCTCCGCTTGTTATAGTGGCTCACTATAGTCACTATACGCCAACAAATCATGAATATATTCTCCCCAAAGTTAAGATTTACTTCTTGCTTTTCCCATTTTAAAACTATCCTTGCTGAAATCACTAGTATACTACATATTTTTTCTGAACAAGATGTTCACTCTCTGTACATCCAACTCGCTAACAAGACACCCTGTGCCGAACATGTGAAAAACAAGGACTTTTTCTCTTCTTGGCGTCAATAGCAGTTCAACACCCTCCTCTCACTGAAATAATGCGGCCCACTGTCTCTGCACTGGTCTCCACGCTGCAGATAACCTCCTGACTTAGCTGCAGGAGTGGGCCCTGAATAAAGATCATATCTTTTAATTAAACTTTCACTTAGTTGAAAGAAAGAGGGGGACTGAGAGCAGGGGGACTTGGTTCTGGGCCCATCGCTGCTATTTTATATCTTTAAGGAATTTTACGGTTGGTTGGCCCTGCAGAATTTCGATAGGAGCAGCAGATTTAGAGGTGTTTCGAGGTGTCCCATAACATTACTGAGGATTTGCTGAGGAGACGCAAAGCGAATAGTCTGGCTCATCCGTTCAAACCTGATTACATTTTAAACGCAGCCTGAAGTAAACATTTATCTGTCCAATTTACACCTATACATTTTGTTAGAAAGAACGGCAGCCAAATGGTAGTAATGAATGGGAAAAGACTTGTTGATGCCAGCTTAGTTTTATAATATTATCATGGATATTAATGCCAAGATGTTTATCTAAATACGTAAAGAGGAGTTTGTAGCAAAAGTTGCCTCACAGTAAGAAGGTCCTGGGTTCAATCCATGAGCGAGGTGGGGCCCTTCTATTTATGTCTTCTATGTCCCTGTGTCGCGTTAACAAAAATGGATAATTCCACATCATCTGTCACTAATTTGCAACTTTGGAATATTTTGCTGCATAAAAGACTGTATCTGAAAGCACAGAGCCATTATTGGGGACTATCGGGCTTAAGAGGTTAAAGGTGCATCGTGGAAAAACAAGAACTTGATATTATTATTTTTATTATTCAAAACTACTATTCAAGTCTTGTTATTGTTGTCATTGTAGGAATAATTAAGTCATAATCATTAATACTGCTCCAGCTCCACCATAATAACATGGTTAAAAGCTCAAAACATTTAACATGTCTCCTTTAAGTGAAGTAGAAAATTCCTAAAATGAATACTTTTTAATTGTACTCACTTTGTTACATCCCCTCCCTGTCCCCCTCCCTTTAAAGCATTATACAACAAAAACACAACACTGACAATTACAGACTTGTGTGTTTGAGTCTAAAATATACCTCTCTTCGGTAGTTGATATCAAAAGCGAGCCGGCATCGAGTCCACAGAGGCTGACCTTGGGACCACAGGAGTTGAGACTTGACTGCGGAGATAGAAAATCACTGTAATGGAGAGAGTCAGAGTGCCACTGTGAGCCATGCCCTGCAGGTTCAAGTCTGCTCCAGTCACTTATCTGTCTGTATTAGCGCCATGGACGGGCTTTGAACAACACAACAATGCAGGTTTACATGCGATATTGGTGTGGCACTGCAGGTGAAGAGTGATATCAATTCAAAACTGTATATTTTTTCAGGTTACGGTATTGTACTGTATGTGCCTACCTCAGTTTATGGTTATATATATTGTTGATATATAAGTTGCAGAGAATTTATTTTTTTTAGTTTATGCAGGTTCATGTTTGAGCATCCAGGTCAAAATACAAATGTTAAGATACAACCTTTGTCGACTGGACAGGTTTTAGATTTCCAGCTATCATCATCAGCTAGGAGTTGAGACTGGAATCGACTGAATTGTAGGTCAATTTGGCAGAGACAGCGTAAAATTGGTACGAGACTGGGAAAGACAGCAAGATCTGGCAACACAGACTGACACAGGTGTGGCATCACCTGCAGCTGTGTATATAAGCCCAGTCCATTCCAGACTTTCCCAGTGGGAAATACGGCATCGGGGGGTGTTCCAGTTAGAACCTCCGACTTCCGAGGACAAATGGAACACACCATTAGTCCCAACTCCTAACTGATGATGTTAGTTGCTTAGATGTTAGTAGTTACCTGTCAACAAAGATTGCATCTTAACAGATACAGCTGTGTTCATAAGTTTACATACCCGGGCAGTTAGTGGTTGCATGAAGCCGATTATTGTGGGGGAAAAAACGCTTTTCATTTAGAGAAATTAGCCAAATGTCCTTAATCAAACGTTTACATACTGTGCATCTTGAAACAAACATAACTTTTTTCAAGAGTACAATTTTGTCAGAGAGTCCTGTATTTCAGCTGAAGTGAGTTTTGTAAACGTTAGATCAGGGACATTTGAGTAGTTTCTGTTTCATTATGATTTCAAAAGAGTAAACTCAGTTCTTTGGCCATACATGGCTTCACACAACCACTAACCATGAGTGGAGAA
Source organism: Lesueurigobius sanzi (assembly GCA_900303255.1). NCBI lineage: Eukaryota > Metazoa > Chordata > Actinopteri > Gobiiformes > Gobiidae > Lesueurigobius > Lesueurigobius sanzi. Next base: position 6,966 of record OMNZ01028341.1, on the reverse strand, counting down.
AAACATTTTTGTCTTATCATTCATATTCTATGAAAAATGGCCAAAAGATTAAAAGGGTGTGTAAACTTATGAGGACAAATGTATGTTGTATGAATAAACTGGTTATAGTTATCTGTCGTTTGTCTTGTTTCTTGCAGTTCATATCAGGCTAGAAATTAAATATTGAAAAACCCCTTGAAAAAAAAACACATTTGTTTGGAAGACTGTAATACAAACATTCTTAGAAAAGAAGCTTTAAAGTCCTTTGCCGCCAGCTTCTCCCAGAAAGGAAATTACCATATGGATTACAGCATTTTATTGGTGGCTTTATTTGCACCACATGGATCAAACAGGTCAATATTTGTGTATGGATATGCGTGGGAAACACTGCTGGAACACAGCCATGTTGTAGTGACTTCCTGGTAAAGTGCGACTTGACAAAATGTCATGAAATCATGATTGTGAAGGGTGAGTTTGGTATATATTTTTTTTACTTTGACGTTAAAACAACAATGTTATGGGAGAAAACAGGACAAAAATCTCGAAATTTACATTCAATTTACATTATTCCTCATAAAAAAAACATGGGCATCAATAGTATCTTGCACCACCTAATTAGATCTCCATAACTTGTTTATGTATTTACAAAGTCTGCAGCCACTCCGGGTCTGAAAGTGTTGTTCAAACTTGAACAAACTCACAGTGGTGTTAATCTCCGCTGCCTGTTTCATCATTGGGAGGTCTTTGGAGTAATCCGGCCTGACAGAAGCACGACACGCTTTGACAATAATGAAGTGTAAGTGCGGCCGAATATGTTTCCTCCGGACTCCTCCCTCTCAGCTCACACACACACTATTAATCATCAGAAATTAGACAACCGCTCTCCAAGTGTGTAATTCGTTTGATCATTGCAGCGTGCACCTTCTTAGAACAGGGATAGATAAAGTCTACAGATAATATTTCAAGTAAACAACTTTGATGAACGGTAATTCCATAGAGTGTGTGTGTGTGCATTTGCTTAGAGCTGGAAAGTGCGTGTTGGCCTGACAAACAGTGTTACAATTTACAGTGAACTGTCGACTTGTGTTACATTTCTCTAGTCGACTTAACTAGTGGTTGTCAAAGCGTTCACACCAAATCCCACTTTATGATATATAGAGAATCACCCGGCCATTCATTCTGGCTAGTAACAAGGCGAGTTTATTTGTAGAGCACAATTTGTATACAAAGTAGTTAAAAATAATTCACAGTTATATAAAATTACAAGAAGGCAGATGAAATATTATAAATAGGGCTTGGAGATTATGAAAAAAACATATCACGATTACTTACCCCATATTGAACGATTTTGATTTGATTTTTGTCTTAATAAGAAAATAAATAAATAAATAAATATGGCCTAGTACTGGTGATTATACAGATTGCGGGGTACGGGCCCGATCCTGTTGTATTGCTACATCAATACTGCGTGCTAACTGCTAACTTTCGACTACAGATGCAGAAATGGGCATCTCTCCACCCAGACAGTAGCTACACCGACACCACACCTCTCACAACACAAACACACATGTGCAGAGATCGCACAAAAGTAAAAGTCTTTGAAGAAAGAACACCAGATTGCAACAACAGCTAGCATTAGCTAGTTCACTAACAATTGTTAACTACAAAAGCATCTCTGACCTACCAGTTCCATTGGAGTAGAAATCCTAAAGAAATGCTCATGTTCCTTAGTGCTGCAATATTTGAGGGAAACTGCCAGGTCATCACCATCCTGTAGTTACTTACAAAGTTGTTTTGATTTTGCAGACACTATGAAACCAACCATGTAACTGGAAACAAGTGAGCATTTACCGCCACCTACTGGACTAGACTTGTAATTAATTGCCCAGCCCTAATAATAATAAGTCATTAATTACATTAAAAGCAAAGAGTGCAGATAAACATATTTTCAGTTCTCATGCACAGCTAAAAATAACTGTTTTGGATTTGAACATTGAGTTGATGCCTGGTGCATCCTCTGGGAGACTGTTCCAGATTTCAACAGCATAACATTGAAACGTACTCTTGCCATGTGTAGTTCTGACTCTGGGAACCAGCGGGAGACCACTCCCTGAGGTCCCAAGAGAGAGCCCGAGGTGGTTCAAATGGTGCTCGTTAGAGATCAAGAATCTCTTTCTGTAAACCACCTAAATCACCCTATGTCTGTGTAGCATTTACCTCGTAATATGTAAAATTAATCCAATTGACACTTAGGCAAAATAAAGGTAAATATCAAAATGTTTTTATAATGTTATTATGGGCTACTTATTACCATCTGCATTTTCAGTGGAGTCCTGCCCCCGCTTATTTTCAGTGGTCGGGGAAACTGAAGGATCCAGAGGAAACCGATGCAGACACGGAGGGAACATACAAACGCCACACAGAAAGGCCCGGCCCAGGAATCTTCTTACTGTGAGGCATAAACACAAACCGCTGCACCAGTAAGTTGTATGTCACTTATAAATCTAAAGCTTATAATGAACATGCATATTTGTTGAAGAAAATATCTACAAACAACTTGTGAATCCAAGTACCTTCATGATTTCTGCTTTTCACAGCGTTGAAAAGAGCTAAGAAAGCTACACTTCTGCACCAATGCACCTTGAACCAAACATAAGAACAGGAAAAAGATAACAAGATGTAATCTCATGGCCCAAACACTTTTCCAGCAAGACACATGAAGCAAGTTGAACAAAAATGAAAAGGTCCTGTACAATTGAGAGCTCACCACAAGCAACTTTCGACATGCATTCGACATGCCTCTCACTAGCCACACTCCATCGATTACATCCACTTCTTATTGGATACGTTTTCATGATTTGGAGTCCTTCATCCATCCCCAGTGCACCAGAGAGCGCTGAATGCAACAATTTTACTCACAAATTACCAAAGTTTGAGCAACTCCAGCCAGATACAGACTTTCTTGTTTTCCAGGGCTTGCTAGATCCAACTGCTGATTAAGTTTTGTCTCTGGCAGAGGCTAGACTTCGCAAACTGGCTTCACCACAAAATACGAAACATCTTGGTGTATGCTTCCAAATGAACAGATATTGAAAACATTTAACTTTTTGCATTGCACTTTCTCATAGTGTTTTCAGACCAGCTACTGTATTTGTATTCCTGACCTGTCCGCTGCCTTTGTGGAGAAGGAGGCCAAAACGAAATTGCAGCGCCCAAGAAAAGTTATTTGTAATCTTGCACCAAGCACACTGTATGTCACTGCAAATCAGAGAGGCTGCAACAATGTGTTTTTGGACTTACTGGTCTTTTGTTACCACCACGGAGCAAAAAGAGAGCTACTGGATCCTCCAACTTCGTGTCTCTGCATCTTTTCCCGACATAAACGCTTCATTGTTTTAGACGGTGTTGGGCAAGCGCAATGGAGAGTTTATGCTGCTATAACTTTTGCTGCCTCTTTTCCAAGACTCCCTTGAAAAAGAGGTTCTTAATGTCAATGGGACTTTCCTGGTTAAATGCAAAAAATCGGTTTGGGTCAATGCAGCAGAAAGCAAAATATTCTCAAATTATTCTAGGTCTGCGATTTTACTTTGAGGAATTGTTTAGGTAAGTGTTGTGAATGAAATAATCACCTTGCAGGAAGGCTTTTACCCAAAAAAGAGAAAGGTTCTGTGCAGATCAATTTCAATCAAGACTCATTTGAGGATTGATAGTAATTACATAAAATAAAAGATGAGGCAACAATTCTAGACACATCAGAGTGACTTACTTCATTGGGAACGGGAATCTTATTTGTATAGCACTGTTCATTTGACCCAAGTCACACAAGGAGGGGAGGGGGGTTCATTCAGTCCATGCTGGATGGTGGTAAGCCATCAGTTTCCCCTGGGACAAACTGACCAAACCCTGTAAAGATGATAGTTTAAACACAATTAAAATGTATGACTTTAGTTTCCTCATTGTGCCTACTGAGCTCCTGTTGGACATCCCTGATCTATAATGTTATTCACTAGCAAGGACCACAACCTCAGACATGAATGATGCTCAAAGAATTTATTAGGAAAAAACGAAGCGAGGCGTAAAACATGAGCGGCATATTTAGGCTTCAGAGAGGGCCGGGGTCCTGGGCCTGTATCCCCCCGATATTTGAAAAAGGACGAGGCGAGTGGACAGGCTGCTTAAATAGAGGGGAGACCGGAAGGGGCGTGGAGGTGTGGTCCTGCTCCCAAACTTAAGATAATGTCCTTATCTTTATATGATATCAACTAAAATGACCTGAATTGCACCACTTTAGCACACACTAAGGCGGCACAGTGGCTGAGTGGGCAGTGCAGGCTTTTCTGTGTAGAGTTTGCATGTTGCTCCTGATGGGTTGTCCCAGCAGCATCGAAGGATGGGTCAAATGCAGAGGGCAAATTTCCCTACGAGGACGATCACATGTGCCAAAAATGCTTAGTAAATCAGGCTGTAAGTGTGGTATTGCTCATGACTAGTCCTGATTCTTCCAACCTAAAAGAACCTGTTGATCTGTTCAATGGTTCCCAGGCACAGTCCAGTCTATTGTTCCTCATTGTTTGTCCAAATGACAGTCAAAGGCCCATTTATCAAGGTTGTTTTTTACGGTGTATAACTAAAGAAGAATAAAATTGTTGTTGAATTGAGTAAGTTTGATCAGACGCATACAAAGTGAACCAAGACACTTTTGAATTGATGTTTTGTTCGTACTTGCCAACAAAGCAATTTTTTCTGAATGAGTTTGGCAGAAGAGCCTGTTTTCTCCAACCAGAAAACCAATGAATCTGAGAACTTTCTGAAACAGATCTATCATGCAAGGTATAAAAAATTCAAATAAAATCTAAGGTTTTATTTTTGGATCCAAAAACTCAAAACTTCTGAAACACTTTGCCAGTTATCATAAAAGTCTGCAAACACTGAACCCGTTTGTCTCCCCCAAAGCCGGGAACCGATGCCAAGACCTAACGTTGTTGTAATTTAAGCCAATATAATATCTCCCACTGCGTCTGAACAGGGAAGCCAAACAAAATATGATTTATTGATCTGTGGGATGACTTCTGACCTCTGCCACGAACTTTCTGTTCTGGCAAAACTTAGAGTCATTTGGGGTTAAAAAAGACTTTATACTGTATTTTTATAGTATAATAATGCAGAATAGATGCTTCTTTCTTTTCTGGAGTTTGCTAAATTTATTTCCTATTCCTTATTTCCTATTAAATTAAGATAAAATGATCTGATAGTGAAATGAATAGTTAAAAATCTCCACATGACCTATAGCATATCATGTAATTGCTAATAGCACACCGTCACCTTTGCCATTTCCATACATTATACTTAATTAGTTGAAAGTCCATATATATCTTGAATTAATTGGCCAGTGAACAGCAGGGATGACAGTTGGAACACTGTGTCACTGTGGGACTTTGCCTTAGGCCTGAACAGGTCTGCGCTGCCCCTGCTGCTGCTCATCTTCTGGAGTCTGACCAGGGGAACGGTGCCAGATTCATTAAAACTATCACACGCTTTGCCAAAACTGCCTATCTGTGCCGTATCCCCAGACAGGACAAGCCCTAGCAAATACACATCCCCCCGAAAGACTTCCGTGTCGCCCCTGTCAGGAAGTCAAAACTGCTGGAAAACTTTTTTCCGGGGTTTATCTGAGTTCAGGGACTAACTAGGACACGGATCTCTTGACAAATTCACATTAAAATCTGTCCATCACTTCCTCCTTATCAGCCGTCAGCTGGATCCAGACACTGCTCAGACTGTGTCACAAAGGATATTGCTGGAAAACTAAATGGAATATTCTGTTATTTTTATTATTGATTGAAGAAGGATTTGAAAAACACTAAAAGTTGTCACTGACATGTTTTCTTATTCAAATAAAGAGTAAATATTGAAGGCTGACCAGATGCTCCGATTTACCTGGGGCAATACCAGAGGTGGAAGAAGTACTCAATAGTCTTACTTAACTCTTCGGGGTCTAAGGGTATTTGGGTCATTCTGTGTCAATTCAACCAAGAAAATGCACTCACGTCACAGATTTTGATGAATTTTGGTGGAGTGATTGGCCTCTGGGAGAAACTGTGAGAGCCCAAATATTTTTGCTCAAAGTCATCTAATTAGTGAGATATGGGCTAACGATTTTTTTGGCCAATTTGCACAATGTCCATATCTCTAAAAGTATGGCACCTAGAAAGCTGATCATTTTAATGCTCACTTCAAGGCCTATGTTTTTATAGCATTCTTTCCAAAAATGGACTAGAAAAAAATGATAAAGGAGTGAAAACTAAAATTGGGAATAGCAAAAAATAAGCGTCTCTCAATTTTCTTCACATTCATACCAAAGAAAGTTTATCATGTCCACTAACATTGCTGAAAGTTTCAGGATGGGCATTCCATAACTTTTTGAGCAATCAGGCAAAATACTTCCTCATGACAGACCATGGCGTTTTTACATTAATGGCCCTCCAAATATTTGAAAAATATGGATGTAGAAGTGGTCGTCCATGAATTTCCCCGCCCCCCAGGGTCAGCACAGCCCCTGATGGACCCAGGCGGGTTAAGTACACTTTTGGTCTTGTATCTGCACTTTTACATAAGTAAAAGTAAAATTATCTGCTATATGTTTTACTTAAGTAAAAGTATAAAAGTATCAAGAGTAAAACGTGCTTAATTAAAACGTAAAACTATTTATTAAGAGTTTAATAAATGATGTGCAGGATTTTTTTTCTTCCTTTGAATCAAACCAGGTCTAAACGAGTAAATCACTAAACCAGGACTAAACTAGGTCTAAACCAGGACTAAATTAGGTCTAAACCAGGTCTAAAGTGAGACAATACAGAGGTAACGAGCCAAATTAAATATGAATAGGCTAGATGTTCTCCTACTTTTAGCACCAAGAGAGGAGGGGCTTAGAGGTTACTCCTCCTTTAGTAGCTGATGATGATCTTTGGACTAAGATCGAAACGTCCT
>OMNZ01028339.1:3119-15323 GCA_900303255.1 Lesueurigobius sanzi | reverse complement strand
TTATTCCCTTCATTAAAACTATCAACAGGTGCACTGGGGCCGCGGAGATAAAGCAGCACCTGATAGCAGCGCTGTTGAAGTCAGAGACGCGCCGGTCGGTCGGGGGCTCATTCCAACGCGTTATGGTCTGTGGCTAAGTAGCTCACACACGTGCAAAGAGTAACCAAGGATAGCAGCGGTAATTGGAGCATGTTAAATGTTGTGTGTTTTGTTGCCTGAGCAAGAAACAAAGCTGTACAGTGACCCTCTCCAAGTTCAAAAACTTTTCACACCAAGTACGTCTGCATAGCATATTTGTTTCTCCAAGTACCACCAGACCGAGATCAAGATCAAATCGAGACTAAAGTGAGAAAGAGTCTAAATCTAACCTTCAGTAGACAATGTTCTTAAATATTCGCGCCAGGTCTCATGAGGATATGGCCTGAATCGCCCCCTACAGCCAGGAGTGGGAATCACGTGATTGAACAATGTGGCTAGCAGCGCGGCAGAGTTGCTATCTCCACGCTATGGGACAGAACGGATCAGAACTCATTCAATATTGGATTATTGGCTTGAAAAATGTGCAGGACAATTTGGGGGTTTGAACAATGACGTAATTGTACCAGGAAGTAGAAAACGAAGTGCTGCAGAACCGTTGAAGAAGTCAATATGAAACAACCATTGCAAAAAGGATTGACTGAAAACTGCATGAATGAAATGAAACACTGCTCCAGGTCTGTTTTTGACGAGGGAACAATGTTATAACGTGGTTAAAAGCTCAAAAAAGTCGATTTAGCATGATGTGTGTGAATTCAATTATCTTGGATTATTAAGAATAAAGACTAACTTTCAAATTGCCATTTAAATAGTATATGTTAAAAAGTTTTTCTTGGAGTTTGTTTGTGAAGGCTCTCAGTCATCCAGGAAGTCTTCAACGTCAACCCACTCCAGTCGACATTTCAAGCCTCACTAAAATGTTTTTTTCTTGGTGGTTTTCAGTCAAATACACATATCACATGACAAATGTTCAAAAATATACACTTTGGATATATTCACAGCCATTAGAGCCATATATATGTGTATTCTTCACTACTAAGTATTGGAAAATGTATTTCTGGTATTGCCCCAATGCTCTATGTTGTCATTTTTAATTAAAATATGGTATTTGATTGTCTCCATTTAGCTCCATAGCTCTCAATTTATCCGAGCAGAATAATTAAGTTGGGGGTTATATAGTGTGGGTTGATTAATTGCAAAGAGCTTCCTCAGCCGTTTGATGGATCCCAGAGCTGGAGCTTGGCATTCTCTCCGTCTCACACTTGTCCAGGAGTAAACAGAGGTGCGTTCGTGTGCCAGTGTGTGTGTAGGACTTTACGATGCGCTGTATTCCAAGGGGCGTACTACGGTCTCGACCCGTTAAAGTGCTTTGAACAATTATTTGCTTGTTGAAGGAAAACACTGCCTGGATGCTCCCGGCTCTATGAACAGGGTAAAAACATGTGCTCAGAGTTCATTTATAATTTGACCTCACTTTTGAAATATTACTGATGACGGTGATGTGTTTGGTGCCATGGGCTAAGTGTGGGTTAATAGGTATTAACATAACGGCATCAGAAAGTGGAATTATTTAGCCAATTTGAAGTACACTGGCAATAAATGGGAACGCAATTTAGAGAGTATATTACTGTAAATAAATGTAATTGATGATAGCACTTATGTGGATTTTCTGTTTTTATTCCAATCCATGTGTTAAATTAAAGCTACTTTTGTTTTAATTTTCTGGATACAGTGTTTTGTAATGGCCCGCTGTATCCCTCTCTGTTTACATGCATTGCATAATTAGTCATTTGGCATTTAACAACATCCACACTTTGTTAGAGACAGAAAATTACTTCATTAGCTTCGTCTGGTTAATAAACAGTAGCTCAGACTGAGCCTTTATTTATCAGACTATATTGGACCACAAGCTTCATTTGGACAAAGGCAGCTTTTGGAACTGGAATCTGCCAAAACAAGGCTTTTCAAAAACACTTGTTTGTGACTCTACATCGGCTGGATTTCTGCCTCCTGCTCATGTGGAGCAGCACACTGTAGCATCAGTCTTGTTTTGCTTGCATAACTATCACATAACTATCAGCTAGTGTCAGGCTTTAGAACCCCACAACCCCAATGTATGAGCAATTATTGGATCTTTGGACGATTGCTGTAAGAATATATAGATGGAATCTTGATCCTTTTTTCTGCAAAAGCCTTGATCTGGAACGTGGCATAGAAGTTGTCAGATGGTTCCTGATGTATTTAGAGAAAGTTCTAAATGGCAGGTTGTAGTCTGGATAATAAAAGCCTGTCGGTAGCACCAGCTCAAGATCGCAGAAAGATTGAAGAGTGGAGGAGGAGAGTGGTCCACAGTGGATGCTATTTCAGGGTCACTGGTGTGCATTTTTCCTGTGTGCACAACCCTGATCCGTGTGGGCTGAGCGTCAAGAGCTGCAAGAATGAGGGACAGGAGAGAACCGGCTGGAGCGTGATACTTATTCCTGTTTTTGAAGGCAACACAATGTCACCAGTCTTTTCCCCCCGCAGGGAAAAATCTTACCAACAACAAGCGCTACAAAGAAAGTTAAAACTTGAATGGTTCCGAATCACAAAGTCATAACTGTCAGGAGAAGAAAGAGGAAGACAGAGAAGTGCCTAAGGTGAACTGATAAACTTATTCTCTCTCAGTAAATCTGTCTTGTTCATTTGTCAGAGTTTGTGTCGTCGGAGATAATTGAGCCTCGTCAAGCTTCCAAGTTAAAGAATAGTCATTTGTCTTTTGTGATTACAGCGAAGTTAGGATTTGGAAAGATGATGGCAATGTTCGGGATATAAGCTGCAAATGGACTTGTCAGCACCGGTGTGATGGATATACAACGGGGTAAAGGGATTGTGTTAGAGGAGGCTCAACAAACTAATTCCCATACAGGCCTGAGGCGTAACAATAATGAATGTATAAAGATCTTTCCAGGTACAAGGAAAGTTGTTAGAAATACTGTTTTCATTAGCTAGTGATGAGATTTATGGCTCTTTACTGGGAGCCGAATCTTTGAGATCTGCTCATTTTAAAGAACGTATCCAAAATGGCTCTAATTTTTATATCAACATATATTTTTAAGACACCAGCCAGATAAAATTCATATGATCTGAAACGTTGCCACTTCTTAAACGTGAGTCCAGTTGTTTTTGTCTCATCTTTTTCATTCATATTATCTCCAGGGAATTGCGGGAGACTAGTTGGAGACTTTTTCAAGGTCTCGGAGAGGTCTCAATTCAGTTGTGGAGATTTCACAGAGACTTCGTGGAGACTTATTTTGAATGTGACCAGGGAGACGTGTCAACGAGGTCTCCAAGACTTCGCCAACTAGTCTCCGAAAAATTCAAACATGTTTGAATTAGGGGTTGAACGACTTCATAATTTAAAAAGTTGACTGTCTGTGCGTACTAGTCGAGTCGACGTCGACTAATCGATGACGTCATCGTGAATAAAAATGCATTGTAATTTATTTGGCAAAACTGTACATTTTTAACAATTAACAACGAAAACAGTGCATTCACAGGAGTGCATCCCTCACAAACACTCTCTGACATATTCACAAACTTTGCCCCGTTGCACAACAGTAATGCCATCATCATGCACACATGACCATACAATGTGTATTTTTCTGATCTGATTCTGTGAATATGTCAACAACAATATGTCAACAAATGCGTCTAAATCAAGACCAAGACTTGATCTGAACCAGGACAGCTGAGCCAGGCCAAGCTATAGCTTACGCCTATACAAAGCACAATACAATAAGACACCGCCTCAACAATCATGTGTAAGCCTCAAATATCACAAGCAGAATGCATATTCAGTGCAGAGCCAACCTGCTGTGTAAACAACATGCAGTGCATCGCTTACCACGTTTTCCTTCCATCAGTTGTGAAGTTGTTCCGGTCACCGGAGCGCTTGGAGTCCGGTGTTAAGCGTCCTCCGTAAAATATAATCCACAGAAAGTGGGTCCAATTCTTCACCTCTCTGTCCCAACATTTAATGCCCATTTTTCAGAAGTTTCAGGCGCTGCATGGAAACGTAAAGGTGCGTCCCGACCGGACCAGGTGTTTCGCGCGAAACGGGCGTCTGGCAACGCAGGTATTTTTGGGCGTGTCACTTTTGTGTACCTGTTCGCGTGGACGCGCCGACGGAGGGGCTTGCAGGTAGTGTAGTGTGAGCAACAGTGGCGGATATCGAGACAGTAGCGTGGCTCTATTTGCTAAATAAAGCCAGACAGCGTCATTGTAGGGCTTCTTCACAGCGTGTCTGGATTCACCAGATAAACCAGAGGCTGCAGTGTTTTGTTAAACTCACCATTTTGCCCCAGGAGCTGCACACGGATGAGGTGCCTTTCAGCCGTACTTCCGTCTGTCCCGTGCCCATTGATGACCTCTTGGCCCACATCGGTGGTGGCATTGCCCGCCAGGACACCAACTACGGGCACTCGAGGATGCCTGGAATTCGCACGAATCGCCAAAACGCGGATGTCGCGCGCGTCCATTTTGCGTGAAACCATTCACTTTGAATGGAAACCTGTCGCCCCGACGCGTTTGGTCGGGACGCACCTTAAGATAGGTGCAGTGAGCTTATCTGTGACTGTGAGCTGACCAATCAGAAGCCTCTGTCGCAGCATGCTGCCCACATGCGCTCACATAGCCTGGGAACACCCAGGCTGCTCGCACTCGAATTTCAATTGGAACTGCGAGACAGCCTGGAAAGGAAGACCGAAATCTTCGCATGAATCTGGGGACCAATCACAGCACGGGGAGGAACGGCAAGCTGATCACGCATAAAAAACGCGGAAGTTGTAGTTGCCGCAGCAGATGCGAAGCTATCTTTCGATCAAGCGTTAGATTTTGTTCTAAACACATTAAATCGAAAATGTATATTAAAAGAAGAACAGCGTTTGGCTTTATTACGAAGAAAGATGTTTTAGCCTTGCTTCCGACAGGATTTCATCTTCTTCTTCTTCTACGCTTTTTCACTCCTCGTCGACTTTCTGTCGCTCAACATACGTCATCGGGACTCGATACGATTGGCTGTGGACATTCGTAGCGGCCAATAAATGGCTAAGGACAATCGTAAACCACACCTCCCGTACGAGAAAATGAACGGTTGTTTCCCAGACTAAATATTCACTTGTGATATTTAGTCTGGCGCTAGCCAGGCTAGCGCTCACACATGGCTCAGAGGAGATTGTTATTGATCAGGCTCTTGAGCAGAAATGCCTGTTGTGTAAACGAAGGCTGACTCTAACTCCAGATGAGGCCGACAGCAAAGCGCTGCAGACACTGCATTTAACCAGACTTTATCTGACGCTCTGAAATCATCATGCATCATACGTCACGTGAACAAAGTCGCGAGACAAGCTAAAGTCGACTAGTCTGTTCAACCCCTAGTTTGAATTTCCCGCAACTACCTGGAGACCTCCTGGAGACTAGGAGACTCCGCAGAGACGTCTCGGAGACTCAAATCTACCCCAGGTTTTGAACTACAGTAGTCTCAATGGGAGGTGAGATGGGGCCTTTAGTCTCTGAGTCTCTGTGAAGTCTCCGAGTCTCTGAGAAGTCTCCGGAAAGTCCCCACCGGTGATATAGGCCCTTAAAGAGCTGTTTCATAAGAGCCGATTCGATCGTGAACGTCACATCGCTATTATTGGATGATGGAGGACAGATGCAAGGATAGGAGGGACTTTGATTGCTACGTTAAGTAAATAGGTCAGTTCTACAATGTCGGCAAATGACTTGGTGTCTGGCGGCAGGTGATGGTGTGTCTAATTATTCGAGTCAAACAAAAGTCCCACACCAGGGAAGAAGAAGGGAAGAGGGCTACAGTCAGAGTCACCGTGCTGTCCCCTGAGAGGCGCACTTTATCCGATGGCCAAACGAAGGATGAATTCCTCATAAGCTGTAATCTTCTCTACAACTTTGCACATTCACATCCAACGCACACAAGCCACTCTTTGCTGTTTTTGTTTTGTTCAGGTGGTCTCATTAAATCTCCACTGTTGTAATGGTAAATTTGCAAGTGCACTCTAATTGAATAAGCTGCTCACTGAACACACATTAAAAAGCAATTATTACTTTTCCCACAACAAATGTGGCCACAGGTTTTTTGTTTTGTTTTGAAGTTTCAACCATGTTTTCAAGTAGTTTTTATGCACAATGTAGTGTGACATTGGGGGTGGGATGTGATTGTTCCCTAGAAACAGCATCATAAGTTTGAAAGATGTGGAAATGACAAATGGGGAGGTGTTGCGTTTACAGGCACAGCAGTTTGGGGTCTATAAATCAGAGAAGACTTTGCCGGAGGAAGGCCCTTGGTGTTTGTTTGTGTTATCCATCCATCTTTTTCCGGTTATCTGTTACCGGGTTGTGGGCTCCTTCTTCACTGGGCTCCTCAATCCACGAGAGCAGCTCCACAATGCTCCTTGGGGCTGAGCTCCAGGCACCTTGTTGATGTCTCATCACAAGGGGCTTCTGAAAAGGGTGACCAGATTTTCCACATTAAAAACTGGTACGAAAGGGGAATTTATTTTAAAAATCCCCCACTTTAAATTGAAAAACTTTTTTTGTTGTTGTAAACATTTAAAAAACTAAATTGATAAACTACTACTGCTTTGGGCTTCTTTTACACATCCTCACAGTCGGACAGTCGGACCTTAGACTCCTCCTCACCTTGGTTGCAGGGTTCATGGGCGCAACATGTAGACGTTATAATACTAAATATATGAGAAAGTAAAGAAACTACAGTCTGGTGGAATCTAAAATAAAGAGTAGCATGATCCTATATGGTTGGACTGCAGCAGTGTCATAATGCTATCTATGCAATATTTCTAACTACACTAATCATTACATTGGGCATTTGTGTGTGTGAATCCTTCTTGAGACTCGGTGGCTGGAGTTGCTAGAAAAACATGTCACTTCAACGTCACTCTAAAGTGTCAGTTCATGGAAACCAGGGACACGAGTCGATTCTGGGGCATTTTGAGTTATTTGCGGATTCTGAAACTGTAGTCTCCAAGCTTTCCAATGATGTGTAACACATGACAATCTGATAATATTTGGAGAAGTTGGCCATTTGAAGGTAGGCATATTGGAAAAGGTAAACCTGAGATAAGCCTTCTCTTAGTTGGCTTTTTTGAGACAATGGTTCACATTAAGTTTCAAGTTAAAAAAACACTTGGCACATGGATTGGCACTGGTGGAAAACTGAGACACCTGGGACAGAGCTTGTGTAAAACTGGGACAAATCAGTGGTTTTTCAAAAAATCCACTGGGTAAACTGGAATTTCTGGTCACCCTTCTTCTGAACCACTCTTTGTCCGATGCTGTTGACACTCAGGGATAATAGGAACAGGGCTTAGTCTTCTGATAATAAGGCAAGTTGCTTTTATAAAATACTGCTTGTGGTAGATTAAGAAATCCTGCACACTGCCTGACTTGCAAAGTATATTTATTTAGGACAAAAACTACACCAAAATGTAGTTTCTGAACATTGGGTTCCTCCTTCGTCTCCTAAGCACCTGCCCTTAGGATTTGATGTGCACAGTCCTTTTCTCTGTTTACAGAGTTGCAGGTGGTACAAATAGAAACAGACAGATGTGCAATTTGGGTTGTGCATATTCTGCTTATACTGCAGTTCAAAAGAACAACTTTAAAATAACCAAAATAAATAAGTTAACATAAAAATAGTCCCACACCAGATCCTTCCATAGCAGCAGTTTTTCAATTCACAGCAAAACTACACAGTAACAAAATAAACTGTTTTGAAGGTTGAAGTGCTCCCATTCTCGAACTTGAAACGGGAAATGGCAAAAGTCTTGGCAATTGTTGGGATAATGGGGATAAAAAAAAGCGTGTAATGAACGAAAGAGAGGGAGAACTGAATGAAGAGGGGGTAGGCTATAGCATTAGAAGCAGAGAAGAGTGATACGGAGAAGCAGTGGAGCAAATCAAAGTAAAATTAAGTACATTTACATATTCAGATGAGCTTTCCGAGTCAGCCTGTCTAATTGTTTCATCTACATTTCTCATTCGCTCAATCCGAAGCCACCAGAGTCTTTGTGTGTGTGTGTGTGTGTGTGTGTGTGTGCTCTTTCACCATGACTTTATCACACTTGGCCCTTGCACACTCATTCACCGACTCCTCTGAAACCTCCCCGTGGCTCGCTCGCCGTTATCCAGATCATTTCCATCCGCTTTCTCCGTCCATTGTGCTCTCTATCTGCCTCTTGCCCTCTGCTCTGTTGACGTCTCTGAACATGTTTAATGCATTCTGTGGTACAGCCACACATGTGTCCAGAAAATGTGCTGGCAGAAAGTCAGGGGCCACGCATGTTCAAAGCAATGATTGGTCCTCGCAAAGACATTGTGAGAATGTGCGTATACCTATTATTGAACTTCTCAAATTAGCACGAACTCTGTCAGCGTGAGACATGGCACGTTAACCTTCCATATCTGGTTTTGACATTTTTTTTTTCTGTAATATGCTGCTGTTAATAAATCTGCCGCTCGCTCTCTCCTCTAATTATGAAAGTAATGCGTTATAATACTTACCAATAATAAACATCTTTATTTGGTGTTTATGTTTTCCTACCCTGAAAGCTATTTTCTGATTGCTTTGGTTTGACACTTGTGCATCATAGAACCCTATAAAAATCAATATATTATAAATTTTTGACTTCCTGGTGGCATTGAATATACAATATACTGTGAATTTGAGTTTAGGAAGAATGTTGCTCACTCTGGAGGTTTTGTAAACTTAGCCTATGGGCAGATTGTGAATTAAACATCTACAAAATGGTATGGGCCTATGACCCAGCCGTATAGTGGACATTTGACACGATGGAAATGCTGTCAGTTGATTTAAATATCCGCATTGGCAAAGGTCACCCAATGCAATACTTATTTAGATACAGCGCATGTACCCAGAGCATCATTAATGCTGAATTAATTTTCATAAAATTTGGTTGTTTACTGTGTACGGAATTAGGCTGTTTGGATTCCCGTGAGAACTTGTGAAATCTAATTAGCAGTGTGCCAAATGAGTTGCTTTCATAGTTGCTGCACTTTGGCTTTGCTATATGTTTAAATTCCTCTTTCAATTGTGTACTCTCTTTTGTTCATTGCTAGCTTTACAAAAACATTCATAGTTTGAAAGAAAGGGTGCTTCTTTGTATTGTTTTTGCTTTTATTTCAAGAATATTTACATTGTAGATTCTCACTGAAGGCATTCATAAATTAATGAACACCTATGGATTACCGCTGTGCACCGCTTCTGACATTTCCTTAACAAGCTTCACAATGTAGTCACTGGAAACAGTCCCGCTTCAGACTGTTGAAGTCTGAAGCGGGATATTTTCCCCGTATTGAACGATTTTGATTTTTGATTTGATTTATGTATAAATAAGAAATAAATAACTAAATAAAAACAAATAAATATTGACTTAATTATAGTACCGATTATACAGATTGCCCTGTGATCTGTATAATCAACTTCGACTACAGAAGCAGAAATGGGCACTTCCCCTCCCACACAGTAGATGCCACACACCTCTCACATGACCGGGGACAAATCAAAAAACATGTGCAGAGATCGCACAAAAGTGAAAGTGTTTTGAAGAAACAACGCAAGATTGCAACAACAGCTGCGTTAGCTAGCGCGCCAGCACAGATTAAGTTCACTAACAATTGTTAGAAAAGCATCTCAGGCCTACCTTTTGCATTGGAGTAGAAATCCTAAAGAAATGTTGTTTAGTGTCCCAATATTTGGGGGAAACTGCAGGCCATTTTTTTCACCATCAGCAGCTAGCCACTTACAAAGCTGTATTAATTTTGCGGACATATAACTGTAAACAACTGAGCAATTACCGCCATCTACTGGACTAGACTTGTAATTGCTTGATTGCTTTTCTGGATGGATTGGCCAGTTGCTCACCACTCGATTATCGTAATTGACCTTTTTTAATATCGAGATTTGATTCAAATTCGATTAATTGCTCAGCCCTAGTTGAAACCGTGTGTTTTCCAATGTGCCACCAGCCTCTTCGACCAATAAATAAATCACCCAGTTGCTCAAACACAATAATCCAGGTGGATGTGGTGTATTGCCCAAGAAGTTACAGGTAAAAAGTGACCAATGATCCACTGCCGCACCTTTCCCCCTTTATATGATATTACTAACTAAATATAACCATAAATGCCATCAGGGCAGCACTTATTTTTCAGTTTTTTATTTGTAGCAAGCGACACAGCGGGGACTATTAATACACCCACTTATTGCAAACCATCCTCCATCTATTACAGGGCACTTTTTCCCTGTATGTGCATTATACAGCCATATACTCGTGTGTCTTGCGGGCATAAAAGGTTGTTATGTGCTTTAGGTGTTAATTGGCTCCAGAAATGTTGTTAATATTCTCCTTGCGTGCCCGCTCGTCAGGAACAGAGCCGGCAAACTGATGAGTATGTGATTTTCCTCCAGAGAGAGCAGAGGGGTAGAGAGAGAGAATGAGAAGAAAGTGTAACAACAAAGACCCAGTGTAAGGTCAGAAGCATGCGAGGGACTTGGGGGGGGAAAAGCAACACAGAGGGTAAATGGGGAGACAGCGGGCCAGTGGGAGGGGCTAAGACAGGGACAGACAGAAAGATGGAAGGGATGGGGTGTGATATAAAAAAAAAAAGTATAAAGGATTTCATTGAGGCGCATGGTGAAAGGAATGATTATATCAAGCTAGGCAGGAGTTATCCTTTTGTCGTCTCGTTATGGTTGGCAGAATGAGGGCAAGGTGGTGGCGAGGGTGTCCCGTGATGTGGTAGCTTAGTGTAGAAGAAATTTGGTGGTACTGCATATGTGTAAGTCATTTGAAGAGAGGCACAAACTCTGTTAAATTCACACGTCACATCAGGGCCAACTCGGCCCATGGGCAAGGCCTTACTGGATGACACCTATCAGTCACTGTCTAATTGCTGGAAGTCAGAATCCCATTGAAAATCTACAAAGACCTTTCGGAAAATTCAAATATTAAGATTTGTGTAGGTTCTCAGTCGTACAGGATTTGTCCATCGTAGGCAACAATTCTTCAGTCTTCATCTGTACTCTGTAGTTGAAGTGTAGGACGTTTCGATCTTCGTTCGCCAGGGTGAGACAATAGAGAGGTAATGAGCCATTTTAAGTATGAATAGGCCAAGATGTTTTTCTACATTTAGCACCAAGAGAGGAGGGACTTAGAGTTAACTCCTCCTTCTGGTTTACTCTTTAAGAGACCCATGACAGTGCTCAAGTCGTTATTAAGCTGATGACGATCTTTGGACTAAGATCAAAAACGTCCTACGCTTCAACTACAAAGTACAGATGAATACGATCAAATATGAAGAGTTTAGAAGCACGACGGAGGCTAATCAGCTAATCAGAAAATACCAAATACTATGAAATACTTTTTTATTTATAAAGTTTTGGATAAAACTTTTATTGTGTGTTTGTCTCTAAGTTACCACATAGCTGATTAACTGCAATCATTCTTCTAAACAAGCAATTTTACTCCAAAAATAAGAAAATGTGTCTAATTTCAACTAAATTTTGATGTATTTTCTAATGTAAGTGCAACACAATGTTTTTTTTCTTAATTTAAGTGCCAAAAACTTGTTCCATTGGCAGATAATTTTACTCACCGGCTGAAATCCACTGCAAATAATTATTGCAAGAAAACTTCTATCTTGATCACCTTTTTGCATTCTATTGCTAGTCACTTATTTTTGATTGGAGGTTGTTGTTTTTTTCAGTCTGTATTGCTGCATGTAAAACTTTCATTGCCTTACTTATTATAAAGAAAGGTCCATCAATCTAGTCACTGCAGCTGTTGAACTCTTTTTCGACACTGGAAAAATTAATCTGTTTCCCGTGACATGTGCCTAAGGGGAGGAGACGTGTTCTCAATTTATTACTTCCAATCTGCTCTATGGTAATTTTAACCGCAATGTTATAAGTATTACACTCATGCAGATGAATCGGTTGACTCTGTTGTACAATTACAGGGTAGTCAAGCTATGCACTGTGGTTCATCTAGCTGTAACGTTGGTACATTGGTACTGTTATGCTGAATAAATCTACTCTATAGTGAGTTCTAACAGCCACAATAGTGTAAGGAA
>OMNZ01028335.1:9268-23633 GCA_900303255.1 Lesueurigobius sanzi | reverse complement strand
AATGTCACTCCATGGCATGGCTCTAATGGGAAAGTCCCAGTTTACCCAGTTCAGGACAGTCCTGTTTGTTTTGCGTTCATGTGCCATGTGGCTAATTTGCATGCGCTTTGAAAGACCTCGCTGTGCGCAGCGGAGAAATAGGAAATGCGCAATGCACCTGCGTATTTGTCAAGTTATTCCTGATTTTGAGCCCTGTGTCCCGTGTCCCGGAGGATTTCTTTAAAACCAGTACCTAGTCTACGTGATAAAACTTTACTAAACATCCTGAAGACAAGAGAGAGGAGTGTGAGGTCTGTCCACATGCGCTGCAGGTTAGAACACACATCAGGAAGACGTACGTTTGTGTTAGTGCTAAAATGTTGAGACAAGACAAGACACCAGGAGCTTAAGAGAAAAACTACAGAAAAAGAGTCATTCTCCCAGCAGCCCATCCAACTGTATACCACACCTTTAGGCTTTATTTATTCAATAAAAATAAATAAAACAAGTCCCTTTTGATAAAATACAATAAAAAACAGCTTTTTATTATAGTACAGCTATAGTTTGACAAGTAATTTCACAAATTATTGTGATTAACTGCAATTAATTGCTGGATTTATTTAATCGCGATTAATTTTCTTAATCGCGATTAATTTTCTGCAGATTTGCGATTAATTAGTTAATTTTTTTTAATCGATTCCCGGCCCTATTTTAAACCCTAAACTCTATCCATTATTTCAAATTTATCGTCAAAACTATAGACGTCAAACTATGGACGTCAAAACTCATGTCTTACTTTTCTTGGAAAGCAGTTATTTCCTCATATTTATATCAGTAATTCACAGCGAACCTTTCAAACCGATACCACTCTATTTAAACTTTTTCCCTTTTCTCTTGCCATGTCTCTTTTTGGAGTTGACAAACCAATCACTTGTATATAACGCCTATGGTGCAAGTGGAGAGGCACATAGTAAAAAAAAAGACACAACTCCCTGCTTTTTTTTTTAGCGGCAAACCATTAAAATTTGTGGCAACAAGGTGGTCAGCAGATGGAGAGGAAGTAGTGGCAGCCAGGACCGCACTGCCCTCTCAGCTGCCAAGATTTTATAAAGCATATTACAAAACAGAAGGACATCACAGCGCTGGCGAGTCTGAGCGAGACAATTGGTCCTAATTAACAAGCAAGTCACTCCAGGAATTAGTCACCTCCCAGCTGTGGCCACTGACAAGCCACGTCACCATTCTGTCAAACTGGCAGCGCGGCCTAAATCTCTGATCGGTTTCAAAACGCGGGGATCTTAGTGGGGAATGACAACAGCTAAATCCAAGCAATTTGACTGCTTGTGACAGATTTCAAGCTCCTACGCCTGATATATTGCGGAATCTACGGGTCAGTTCCAGTCGACTGAGGAACAGTTTCATACACAGGGCCATCGGGAAGCTGAACTCCCTCCCCTCCCTCCCTCCCTCCCCTCTTTCCCCTCCCCCCGCTCCACAATCAAGGATGAGAGAAACATAATTTCGAACCATTCACATGGTTTGACAAATAAAGAATCTTGAATCTTGAATTTATTTGCTTACCAACAATGGAAGTTGATTGTGGTCCAACGTCGTTCCTTACTACTTTTCTATTCAATTCAATACTTCACTGGGATGAGTTTGGAAGCATGTTTCACAACTTTTAGGGGGAAGGAGGAAATCTAAACAACTAGCTGCACATTCTCGATCAATACTCGACAAAGCCTCTGGTCTCTGGGAGGCTTTGCTCGCCGAGATTGTAGAAAATGCCCAATCTTTACCAGACTAATTAAGATATTTAACCTGAGAGCACCAACATGAGCTTTTCCAAATTTACTAAGGAAGAACTGCTCTTTCCAGCGGTGAAGTTGTTTTTGTGGGAGATTGTGTCATACATTGTCGACTTGAGCTTGAAAAGGTGTCTTGAGATCACATTTTCAAAGTTTATATTCTTTCTATCTAGCCACAAGACAAAGAGGGCCAAGCTTCCACAATTTACCATCCATCCATCTTCTTCCGCTTGTCGTGGGGGCAGCAGTCCAAGCTGCGCGTATCACAGTGCACCAGTCCCTTATGGCTCCTCCTGCAGGTGGTGGGTCCACTGGAAGACGGGCTCACAACGCTCCTTCACATCTGGGCGACGTAACTGGCCTTGATGGTCTCTCATCGTAAAAGAGGCTTCTGAACAGCTATTGGTCTGACCCGTCACTTAGGACCTATTTACCATGGGAGACCCTACCAGGAGCATACTGTAATGCCCCAGACACAGAGCTCCTAGGTTCATTCAGGAGCTCAAACTTCCAGCTGCAGGTTATCAATTTTACCCACAATTGTACCCTATTTTAATCACTGTTGGTTGACATATTAACTAAACAGAGATAGACAATTTAAAAGGAATTGGTCATATTTTCTGTATTTTATGGATTATTTTAATTAAGTCATATACCCCTGATGTACACCATGCTGTAGGCCACAATGTGTAGAACAAACTCTGAAAATGGCATTCATTTTGGTGAAACTACTGAAGATCTAGAGCTGCTCAAAGTTTGGGATTTTACAGAAGCCACGATTTTGGCCTGACATGCCCTCTCTTTTACACCCAATTATTTCAAAAACTACAAAAGGCACCGACTTCAAACTCCAGACACGCACTATTGGGTAAATCAACAACAATCAAGCCAAGTTTGGAGCAAATCTGAGACGGTCGAGCAGAATGGATTTGTTGATTTCACATGGAATGCCCCTCTCGAGTATGATTATCCATTGCTTGTGAGGCGGTATTGTTTCTACCAACACATTTCTTGGTTCAAATGCTTTTCTGTATCGTTATTACTGTACAATTTGCGAACATGGATAGATTTACGTGCCCAATTTGAATAACCATGACTGCTTTTGACCCTGCGGCTTTAACTTTGGTACTCACAGTCCTGAGACGAGCGGTGGCGAAAGGTGAAGCGCAGGTGGCTACGGTTCACGTCTTCAATTGGAATGGCGACCTAGGACACAAAAAAATGAGATTTTTATGATAATAACCAAGCACAAAGGAAAGAAGGAAAGCACCCTTTAGGTTTTGCACTTGGATTTCTTTCAATTCGAGAACAGAATGACCCATTTCTCAGCTGCACGTTGATAAAGTAAAGAAGATATACACGTTAGCTATTTTAATTATATTCCATCAGTTTTGGGGAATTCTTGGAACGGGCATTTGATAAAAAGATCCTCACCTTAATCGTTTCGAACCAGCGCGGCTGCTTCACTTGGTAATAGATGACAGACTTGTACTCATTGATGCCATCATCTCCGGCCCCAGGAAAAATGACACACTACGGAAGAACGAATGAAAGAAAATGTCATGATTCGGAAATTACAAGTTAAGAGGAAAACATGCATAATTGTGGCTTAAAAACCTGCTTGGGATGATTGAAATTCATTTGCATATCCAAAAAGACACTCATAATTCATCAGGACACAGGCGAGCTACAAGCCGCCAATCGGATCCAACGGCATGCTAACAAATCGATGCTATAATCAGCTTATAGTCTTTGAAAATGTGGAAGAACTTTTAAATTCTATCTATGATGCATGAAGGAAGCAAAATACAGCTCCATGAATGTTATTAATACGGGAACATTCTTAGCTGATAAAAATATTATAATTTTCATGATAGGTCCCCACAATGCAGCACCTGGGCCCCGTCTCTCCGGCTCTGTACTCGGATGACTTGGGAAATGCTGACTTCAATGTATCTATAAAACTAATCTAAGCAAACAGTACTTTATGCATGCACAGCTGCGCGTTGGCTGCTGCTCTCATGACGCCGCTGTGGAAATAAGAAATAAATTACAGATTAATAATTTAAGAGTGTGGGGTAGTAGTGGCTCCTTGGCTACGGAGAGAGATCTGGAGTGGAGCCAGGAGCAGCTGCTGGTGATAGAAACAGCCACCGAAATTAGTCTCCAACAGGTCGGGCACTGCGCAGCCCGATGCAGGAAATGTTAAATCGTTGTTTTAAGTTGTAATAATAATAATAGCATTGTCGATGTACCACTATATACTATTCAGACGGGCATATGGCAATTTGGACATATTTTATAAGCACTCTTTGGTTTTAATTTAATTTTGCAATGATTTTTTTTTCATGTTTCATTGGATTTGTTTACGTTTTAAGTGTACTTTGACTTGTTGCGGGCCGTCAAGCTAGTTCCTTCTGTCCTTGCGTACTCCCTCTGTGGTTTATCAGATGACTTTGTACCCGAGACCATGGCCACGGACAGGAAAACAGCCCGTGCACCAACCAGCCCTTTGCCAAACACAACGTTAAAGTGGAGCAGTCGGCTGACCTCTGCTGCACATCTACTTCAGGTCGGTGCACTACAGTTTTCCCAGTTCTCCCTGAGATGTGAGAGCACTTCCGCTCTTGTCCGTACTCTGAGGCGCCGAGTTTGCATGGTTTAAATTTAAAAATACCATTGGGATAAATCTCAGTGATATGATCATTTAAAAAGTCCAGATGCAGGTTTCTGTTGGTTTTGTACCAGTGGTAAAATGGGTGGTCCTAAACACCAGTCTGACAGTGGCTAAGGAAAATGCCAGTGGTCCCCAACAGTGGGGTGAGGGCCGTGGAGCCCAAATTGAGGTCATCATGCAGATTGTGCTTCTCTTATTCACTCCCCACTGCACTGAGTCCTGGTTTAGACCTGGTTCAGCCCAGGTTTGGGGCTGGTTTAGACCTGGTCTAGCCCTGGTTTATTGTGAATAGCCTTCCTCTGCTATGAAGATGTGAACAATCGGGAAACTACTCCGTCCGGGCGCATATTTAATTTGATAACTAGCATTCTCTCAGTTTAAATGTTCAGCAAACACAGACCAAGTCATTTTTTGAAAAGTGGCATGTGGCTTTCCTTTCTGTTAATCTGAGCAATAGGCACAGCTTGCCTGGAAACGGACAGGGTGAGGGAGAGAGAGTGGCGCATGCAGCGGCTCGAATGAGGGGATTTACTCGGTCGGAGGTTGAGGTACGGACGGGTCGTCGTTTGGGACCGGATCTGGGCCCAGGTCCGCTAATCTATGACCTCTGATATAGGGGGTCGTGACAAAAAAACTGTAGAAAACCACTGATTTAAACCATTGCTTTTCCTTTTTTTTTAATCTTCATGACAGTGTCACGTTTCATAAAAGGTTTCTAAAATACAACCCTTGCCTCCAGTGACAAAGCGACAGTGGTAAGCACACATCTAGCCTTCTCTGTCAATCAAAGTGCGGCGCCGTCTCTCTGCTTTTCCTCTTCCTGCGTTTCCTAGTTGTAGCCACTGAAAGACTGCAGCACTAATAGAATCTGACAACCCCCAATTATGAGAAATAACAGGCAGCGGTTTCCTCATAATGCCTCTCCGGACTGGAGGGCAGGTGGCAGCGACACCCCCAGCACATTATATCGAGATTGAAGGATGCTCAGATGGGACAACGTGAAACAAAAGATATCTTAAGACTGGCCGCAGGTGAGAGTGACCCACCTGGGAGCAACAGCGCGTCGAGGGGAGAAGTCAACGCTTAACTATGAAGAAATGTGTTTGTAAAGAGTTTGAAGCGGTCTAAGCTATACCAGGGAATTGACTTTAAGGAGAAATTACGTTTTAAGAGCTTAAAACATGTTATAACATTGTTCCTTCGGCTAAACATATATGGAGTAGTATTTTGCTTCAGTCACACAGTGTTCTGTTGTGTATTTCCTGGATTTTACAGTATTTTCCTTTCAAAAGAGCCGATTCGATCATTAACACATCGCTCCCTCTCATTGACAATGGCAATAAAGACTATTCTGATTCTGGATGGTTGCAAAACGATGAAAAAATTGAAAGTCCATAGACCAGTTTGCAGTTCTGTACCTCTAGTCTCTTGCCGTCCTCGTCATAAACAGACATTGTCACCTCCACGTTTTTAGGGGTCGTTTTGCTCCCTTTGTCAAAGTCCCCCTGGACCAGAGTCACGTAGATGTCATTCCTCACATCACCTGCAGAGAACAGAGGAAAGAGAAATTTTAGAGGCTTCCTCGACTGAGCAGGGATACCTCTGCAAGATACAAAAGGATAGACATTAAACATCTGCTGCTTGATATTGGAACAGCGTTTACCAGAAAGAATGATCTGAAAGGAAACTGTAAATGGGTAAATGATGGGGAGACACTGCAGGCGAAAAGGGAAGAAAAGTACATTGAGTCATAACAATATGAAACTTTTGCTCTATATTACTGAAGTATGAG
This sequence comes from Lesueurigobius sanzi, assembly GCA_900303255.1. Classification (NCBI taxonomy): domain Eukaryota; kingdom Metazoa; phylum Chordata; class Actinopteri; order Gobiiformes; family Gobiidae; genus Lesueurigobius; species Lesueurigobius sanzi. Next base: position 17,377 of record OMNZ01028335.1, on the reverse strand, counting down.
AAAACATGTATTAGAAGTTTTCTGTCACTTTATGTTAGGTATTGTATGTACAAAAATGGCAACATCTAAATAATAGACAGCTTTAAATGTATGGGTTTAGTTTGTAAATACAGTAGTAACAAAGATTTTAGATACTTTGTTTAGACTTTTAATAAGCTAGTTTTTAGTGAATAAATCTGTAAAAAATCTAATTTCACCTTCTTTTTATGGTTCAAAACTCATTAAATCCGGCTAGGAATTAAATATTGGAAAATCCCTTTGAACAAATATTCAAAATATGATTACGTCCAAGGCTGGAAGGTTTGGAGTCTGTAGGACAGGGATCTCCAACCAGTAGCTCGGGAGCATACGCTTGATGACTCACATTTTAGATGCATTTTTGTTGTTTTGAGCAAAATATCTCCAAAGATAGCCAAGAATAAAGCAGAAACCACTGTCATTTTCTTTTATTGAGTTGAATGTTCATCTTGTCAGTCCTAGAGGCCTAGTTACACATGTTTCTTTGAAGTATAAGTAGCTCGCTGCCATTTTTGTTACGCAAAAGGGTAAAAAAGGTTGGAGACCCCTACTGTAGGAGCTACTACTTTTTTGGTTTGCAGGTGAAAGTTTATATGTTAAGAGAGTAAACGTGGCAAAACCTGAAAATTGACAGAATCGAGTTTTCCATCAACAGGCCAACTTTTTTTATAATGTGCTTTTCGTACAAGATGCAACTCAAAGTGCTTTACAGGTCATTTACCCACCCAACCATCCTACCCCCAATAGTATTTGAGTGTTGATTCATGTACAAAGAGTAGAAGTGTAGGGTACCTGGCATGATGATCTCGGGGAAGCCCATCTTGCGAGCCACAGCGGTGGAGCGGTCGACCAGGTGAGGGAAGTCCTTCCTGATCTGATGAATGTCTCCAGGCAGAAGCTTCAGAGTCACCCACAAACCTGAGAGAGAAACAAATGCATTCTTTATAGAGCTCATATTCTGCTAAACTGTCTTTCTGCCAAGTATATTTTATAAAAAAGAAATAGCAATGTACAAAGAAGAAAATGCTAGAAGAGTGTTGCTGTTGGCTGTATTCGAAGACAAAGCAAGTCCAGAGGCAGGTGGTCCAGAAGGGGTTCCTATGATTTACAAAGCCTTTTATGAACATGCCAGTTTGAGAAGTTATTTGCACACAAGCCTGCACATTTCCCCACCCCTAGTGCTGAGTTCAGTTCCAGCAACAATTTGCCCAGAAAAAGTGATGATCTGTGGCACAGATGGAGACACATGGACCGTGCTCCTTCGAGGGCAGTGAGCTCCTCGTAAAAAAAACTTGGACACTCCACTTTTTTCTGTGTGGTTACAGAGCATGCGGTTTGGTGAAAATACCAGCGTTTAGTCACTATCCCCTCATTACTCTCACTCCCCCTTTGCTCCACACATAGACAAGACACACGTTTCTTCATACTTGGAATACCAAAGTTCCACAGATTTTGCTGACAACTCAGAGCAGGAGAATAGTGGTCTACAAAAGCCACAGATAAACTTGGTGCACTGTTTGTATCACCATTTTGAAGAATCTTAAAGTGCATATGACACATTACAGAACAATTATATTTAAGAATTTCCAATTTTTTCATCATCTAGTTTTCTCTGGTTTGACAATGTTCTGCAATGTTTATTTTGTCACTCCCTTATTAGACATGGACACAGGAAGTGACATACAAAGAGGTAAACGATCCCTAACTGCTGCTGCATTAACCATATTGGCCCCAGGAAGACTAGTCCCCATTTTTGGCGTCTTTCCACGTAGCGTGCGTCAGCCCAGCCCAGCCCAGTATGCAATCCTCTGTTTCACCCGCATGTACTCTATCCTGGAGGTCTTGCTTTTCCACATGATCCATAGACTACTCTTTTAGGGGGCGGGGCTTACCCGGTGCGGGAGAAGGAGAGGCCAACAGGTATACAACACAATGTAATAATGAAAACAACTGTCTGGAACACGATTAGAACACTGTGGATATACTGCCTTTTGGACTTAATGAGATTATTCGACCAGAAAAGGGTGGCCTGCCCTCTCCAGGTTGGTGGAGTGTTCTAGTGGAGGAGTTCAAGTATCTCGGGGTCTTGTTCACGAGTGAGGGACGGATGGAGAGTGAGATTGACAGATTGGCAGCGTCTGCAGTGATGCGGTCGCTGTATCGGACTGTTGTGGTGAAGAAGGAGCTGAGCCGAAAGACGAAACTCTCGATTTACCGGTTGATCTACGTTCCTACTCTCACCTATGGTCATGAGATTTGGGTCATGACCGAAAGTACTAGATTGCAAATACAAGTGCCCAAAATGAGTTTCCTCCGCAGGGTGGCTGGGCGCACCCTTAGAGATAGGGTGAGGAGCCCAGTCTCCCGGGAGGAGCTCCGAACAGAGCCCCTACTCCTCCACATCGAAAGGAGCCAGCTGAGGTGGTTCGGGCATCTGTTTCGGATGCCTTCTGGTCGCCTCCCTCGGTGTTCCAGGCACATCCCACTGGGAGGAGGCCCCAGGGAAGACCCAGGACACGCTGGAAAGACGAGGTCTTTAGGCTGGCCTGGGAATGCCTTGGGACCCCCCAGGAAGAGCTGGAGGAGGTGTGCGTGGATCGGGAAGTCTGGGCATCGAAGTCTGGGCATCACTGCTCAGACTGTTGCCTCCGCGACCCGGCTTATTCTGAAGCACCAAGAGAAGAACAAGAGGAAAGAAGATGCTAAAAACTAACTATGAAGGTAAGCTATGTGCTAAAGTTGTGCTAACAGCAGCTATTGCCATCGATCGGCAAGATATTTTTTTGCGTGTGCCGTCTTCTCTCCCACAAAACCTGTGCCTAGTTTGATCCGGGTCTGGCATGTGGAAACAAAAGACTAAGCGGGTAGACCAAGCACGGGGCTGGGCCGGAACTGCCAGTGGAAAACCCCCATTTGTGGAAACTAATGGGGTTCCAAATAAATAAATAAATCAAAAGACTATACCAATGAGAAATGAGATGTTTGTGGATGTTTCCCTCTATCTATGTCAGTGAGGCACTATTTTTGCCAGCTTTTCTTCATTAAATTGCCACTTAATTAACACAAAACTAAGAAATTATTTCCCTATGTTATCCATCAAACTGAGTCATAATTATAATCAATTTATTTTTATTTTTGTAGTGCCCAATATCACAACAGGAGTCATCTCAAAGGTCAGTATTTTTTTGCAGGCACAAAGATAATACCACCACTTCGAGAAATCCAGTCGCGGAAAATATAAATCTATTTTATGACATCCCACACCATCTAGCCGTTCTTTTATTTCCAGAGTACCTTTAAGCTGTACTTGAGCCTCCGGAGTTGAATAATTGGTGTGAAAAAGGGGAAGCGATGGTTGAGAGCACACAATATGGATGTGAATAAATGTGAAACAAAAGGACTTTCTTGGGTCATATTTCTGTGCAGTTTAATGTCAGCAGAGCGGCTCCACTTCAGAGGGAAGAAAAGCTCTCGTTTTTTCTGTTTATTGAGCGCGCCTCCTGATGTGACGGTTCCTGCTCTAAAAAGGAAAAAAAAAAAAACTACTGCCGTTTCTCACCCGAAAAACTCCTATGAGACGCGCACACAAAGAGGGAGAAAGATGCTCGGTTTGGGCTTTTGAACCAGCGTTGTTCAGCTTCAGAAGCGTATTGCGGAAACAGTCTCCATTCAGGACTTCAGACTGGAGTGGCACGATGTATGGTTTCAAAGGAAACGAGGAAATGCTGAAACGATTTCCACCAGAAAATCTATTAAGGCTGGCTTTGAACGGTTAACAATGACAAAAAAACGATTTTCACAAGTCCAACCGATCCAAAGAGCCCCGTAGAAGACCTCGGACATGCCGGAGGTTAGGGCTGGGAAATGAATCTAAATTTGATCAAATTGCGATATTAAAAATGGTTGATGTAGTAGATAATCGTGTAGTGATGTTTGTTAAGCCAACTGGCCAATCCATTCGCAGAAAAAACATGCAGTATTGCGAAGCTAGACAAAAAAGTCATACAAAAATGACCTGGCAGTTTCCCCCAAATATTCAAGCACTGAGGAACATTTCTTGAGGATTTCTACTCCAATGGAACGGTAGGTCAGAGATGCTTTTCTAGTTAACAATTGTTAGTGAACTTCATCGTAATGCTTAACCCTGGTGGCTGTTGTTGCAATCTGTCATTCGTTCTTCAAACACATTGACTTTTATGTGTTTTTATGTTGTGCCTGGCCACGTGAGCGGTGTGGTGTCGGTGTAGCTACTGTGTGGGTGGTGAGGATCTCTGCTTCTGTAGTGGAAGTTAGCAGTTAGCACGCAGTTTCGATGTCATCAGGCCGTGCTCTCTATAATGACTTGTACTACAGTATAGTTAAGGACATATTTATTTGTTTTTATTTATTTTTTCATATTAAGACAAAAGTTTTATCAATTCTCTGAGGCTGGAAGCGGTGTGTATGCATAGAGAAGTCTGGCATCTCCGTTTAGACTCATGCATCCATGAACCTAAACTGGATAAAGTGGAAGATAATGGCTGAAACCACTACAAGTGCTCCTGAAGCTTTGGCATGACTGGCTCCAGTGTTTCCCATCAATAGAGGAGACTATGGTGGTCCCCATCATCTAATATACTCATCTCAAAGTAAGATGTAGAATTTGAAATTACAAAAGACACATACAATTATATACTACTGATCATTAAGACCTGTTTAAAGGTAATATTGATGCGATAATTGACATTTTTACTCCAAGCACATGTCTTTACAAAATATATTTCCAGGGCCCCCATAGTCTAAGGAGATTTCTGTGGGAAACATTATGGTTCTTTGGATTGTGCTGTGGGTTCTAGACTTTACTCTCATTTCAAATCAGAAACGATTATATCTTCTAGGTTTCAAAAATGAAGCTTGGACTGGACAGTCTTCGGGCCCATCTGCAGAGGGACTTTCATCAGCCTTGGGTCCATCTAAAGCCTGTAGACCAGGGGTAGGGGCCGATTTTTTTCCTCGTCAAAGGACCTGGGGTCAAACCTCCCAATCATGGCCCAAAGTAAAGCTTCTACGTTCTATAAATACTAGTCCTGTCTGTGCATCATACAGTATATGAACTATATATGAACTGACAGCGGTGTGGAGGAGAAAGTTTTACAGGCACTGAGGAATTTTCATTATTTTCTATGTGCAATAATGAGAAAAATTAAAAAAAAACAAAAGAAATACTTAATCCTAATTTAAAATCCCCTAAATCTAATCAAAATCTTTTCAATTCAGACACTTTAAAGCCATTTTTTCCAAGAATGTTTCTCAAAATTTCCTCGGAAGGCCAAAAGTTTTCTGATAGAGGGCCGGATTTTGACCCCGGACCGACGTTGCCCAACCCTGCTGTAGACCTTGTGTTTAGCTAAATCTAGCTCATCTTCCAACGCTTTCTTCAGTGGAAAAGTGAAAAAAATGTTCATGGCTGGGAACTGTTGCCCTCGACTCTGATGGTAGGCTTTAATTTTTCATGGAGAACATGTTTGAAAGAGATACTTGCTGACTCTCACTCTGCACCGGCAAAATATCAAACACTGCTCGACGCCTGCCTGTGTTAGTTTTCGGTTTCGTATTCGGTTGCGAGACGGCGCTTTTCAATCATTGTCTCGTTCTCACAGAGATCTTCTGAGCCGTGATGTACAGTTTCCCTCACGATGAGTCACTTCTTGTTGCAGAAGAGCCAGCATCGCGCGGCGCTCATCTCTTGGAAAGCCAAGTAAGTTTCGAGAGTTTCGGTATAAACCACTGATCTATACGTAGCTTGTGATTCTTTCAACTTTTTTCATCAACTCCCTCCGCACGGTTCCCCCCATGTGTTCTGACTGACAGGGCTCGTGCTGGTAGCCTTTTGATATGTGGCTGTGGCCGCGGCAGCCACCCCAGGCATCTGCTGTTCCTCTCAGTGTGGGCCACGGCTCATCTGACATTTACCCAACTATATCTACGCAGCCTGTCACCGCCGATGCCACCCTCGATAGGCCCTCCCATGGTTAATGTTGAAGCTCGCGTGTCAAATCATTGATGAAATCCAGTCATGCGCTTCCAAAGCCCTTAATTAACCACTGCATTACTTCTGGTTGTCATGGTGACGGGGGGAATTATTTATAGGCCTCCAACCCAAGTCCCGCCCCCGTGGATATTCATTGGACGAACCTCCTTGTGGGGCTATGTGACTCTGCAGGTGAATAGGAAAAATACATAAATTGAGTGATAGAAATATGACATAAATATAAGAGAAAAATGTATTGCAAGTTTTCTGTCGTTTCATGTTTTCATACACAACTAAAGCATTTTATGTGTAACAATGGCCAAAATTGTCTCTTTCAGCGACAAGATCCAAATAATGGATTGAGCCATGTTTAAATGTATGGTTCTATTTGGGTGGATATATTAGTTAAAGATTTGTTCTGAGGATATTTGGGATATTGTGTTTACTTTTTTGAATAAACTAGTTATAGTGAATTAATCGAAATTCAAATTGTTTTTTGGAGTTCAAAAGTCAATAAATCAGGCTAGGAATTAAATATCGAAAAATCCCTGTGAACAAAACTTCACAATATTGTTAAAAACAAGACTGGAAAGTCTGTAGGAGCTACTAAAGTGGAGATGCATTTTGAGACAGTCGCCTTTGAAGTTACACTGTGAATCTATGGAGAAAATCCAGGGCCGGCCCAAGCATTCACAGGGCCCTAAGCTGAATCAGGTCTGGGGGTCCCTCACATCATTTTCATTTTTGGATAGACATATTCCAGTAAATGAGACACAGAGTGAATTCTCCCACGCTTCAACTGGACTAAACTGCAAAAGGAAATCTAGAAATGAGTAAAAATTGTATTTGCCCCTAATTTGAGTAACTAAATTCATGAATTTGGCCAGTGGGGCAAAGTTTTTTACTCTTAAATAAAGAAAAAAAGAAATCTAATCACACTAAAATTAGATAAAAACAACATTATGCTGTGTGTGTTTAATTATTTTACGTGTAAAAAACTTGAATTTGAAATGTCTTGAAATTTGTACAATTTATTTTTGCAGTGTATTACTTATTTTGAGGAGACACTCGATATTTTTGAGGCACACAGCACCTGCAGCACAAATGTATAAACTAGTGGGGCCCCCCTGTTGGTCTTGGGGCCCTAAGAAGCTGCACACAGCAGTCTGCTTATTAGGTTGGGCTGGCCCTGGTTGAATAATAATGAAACACCTTATTTGGCTATTTCCTTCTGAAAGTTTATATGTTAAGAGATTAAACTGGCCAAAATCTGAAAATTTTAACTTTTGCATGTAGTGTCTCCCCTTAAGCTTATATTTTAATTCAAGTTTTGGTTGAGGTCTAAGGTTAGGGTTAGGAAAAGGTTATGGTTAAGGTAAGGGTAATCGTGATGGGATTCATGACTCTTCGATGGAAGCTGATTCTTTGCAATCCATTCAAAAGTCTTGACATATTTGTTTGTAAAGGCGCAGGTCAGAAAACTCATTATCCAAGACCTATTCGTTGATATCTGCCTTTTTATTCAGATTAGCCAATCCTACAGTGGTGCTGATTTCTAGCCTTTAAACAGTGTGTGTAAAAACAAAACTTTGAGCAACAATTAATGACAAGATGTAGGGCACAGGGTAAGAAAAAGTCAAATCGGTATCATCACCTTCTCGACGTGTTTATGAGGGCAACACACAGAAAAGAAACCTCAGCCTTTTGCAGTTATATTATTTCAGGTTTGAAATAGCTATGTCGATTCAATATGGATTCATCGTGCAGCCCTAACGAGATGCTACAACTGCTCGCCCAAATGGTTGATGACTATCTCTGGTGTTGAGAGCTCTGCTGTTATACCATTTCTTAAGTTTGTTCCTTATCGTATGAAATTAACAAAAAAACAGGGAGGGAAGATCCAAGTCTTTTCATATTTGGGATCTGGTTCGAACAGTTCGCTTTGAAGAACCGTTCAAAAGAGCCTAAAGGGCAATGTAGTGGGCCGAGTGTTGGGGGTAAAAGGGGAACTTCTTAGAGGAAATCATGACTTTTCACTTGCCGTAATAATGCTCTAGACTTGCAAGGCACTCACGTCTTTC
>OMNZ01028328.1:6628-19154 GCA_900303255.1 Lesueurigobius sanzi | reverse complement strand
TTACTTGTACTCTTTTCTTCGCTTCCACCACTGCCTCTCAGTGTTCTTCTTAAAGAGGCACTAAACCCCAAATCAACTTTTTTTAGCTGAGAATCGGTTAAAGTTGGTGTCTCATAGAGTTGGCTACAGGTCCTTGTCACTATTTTGACATGGCAGTGCATATTAGCAGAAATCTTATTTTACTGCTAAAAAACGTCAGTGTTGCTCCCTCTTCAGGTTGAACGATGACAACGCATGTGTCGTCGTAATTCCCATTGGAATTGGCTCTCACCGGCATGTATGACAAGGCAACGTTCATGTCTATGACAGCAGTCTGCACCAATGGAATGTCAGTGTCGCACAGAGACTGACACGCACACGTGTACTTTGAAGAAATCTACAGATTGCACACTAGGGGGAGGCAAAGTTGCACATCACGTTCATAATTCAAAGCCACCACTAAATGTTTGTTTACACTCAGATTGTACATTTATATCAGAGCAAAGCTCCTATTAAGTTATTGCCTAAATTATGAACTTTTATGAAATGAGTGTGCTGTAATCCATGGCTGTAATGTGTAGCAGTAGTTTTAGGAAATCCAAATCCCACAATGCATTTGCCCTAAGTAAACAGGTGCAGTCCTCCTCATTATACATAATACACTACACCTGCCCACACTCACCCCCCTGCACCTCACCCCAAAGCCTCCGAGCACGCCCATATCTCAGCCGTGTTTGGACTGTGTTTGTGGGTGGAGTAAGGCTCTTGCACGCCCATTTAGTCACCCTTAAAAGAGAGATGCCCCAAATTCATGAATGCGACACTAAGAACACCAGTCCCCTCATTATCATGAACTTTATATTATATTGACTATGTGACTACTATACTTTTTTGAGTAATTTGTCTTTGTATATATTGTATATTGAAAATTCAAGATCTATCATTCTATTTTTTAGTATTTAGTATCCTATCTTGTATTTTGTACCTGTAAATGTGTACATATTCCCAGATATTGTATGTGCAGTATATGCCAGAGTACCTATTCACATTTTATTATTTTGTTGTTATTTTTTATTTCAAGATTACTATTTGAGCTACTGTGACAACAGAATTTCCCTTCCCTTTAATATTTTGAAGTGACAAATGAAGACTAATTCAGTTTAATTCATTTGAATTTTTTGCATTTTGCTTTGAGTATTTAATGTATGCTACTTTATTATTATTTTTTATTATGTTCCTCTAATTGTAAATGGCCTACATATTTTGTCTAAAGTCGCCTCTGTTCATGACATGTTTGAACCTGCCCAGAACACACAGGTGCAGCTCGTTATAGTGGCTACTAACGAGCTGCACCTGTGAAACGATGATTTACACTAACCATCTCTGCTCTATACCACCTCTGATCACTTTCATTCTCTCAAAAAAATACATTATATTTTTAAATGAAATAATTTTCAGAAAAATGCTCCCCATGCTGTGTAAGATTTAGAATTTTTGGGTCCATTTTGACTGTTATAATATTCTAAAACCACTGATTTTCTTGTCCTCCTGACTGTTCATAGGATTTGTTCTTCCAGAAAAACTCTTTCAGCTCAGAACACATTTTGGGAATGCCAAAAAGTTCTTAAGTCAGCCTCAGAACAAGTTTGTTTCATGAATGAGGCCCATTGAACTTTGTGCTAGTTTTGTTTTCGTGTGTAAAAGCAAGGTAATTACACAAGATATTAGCCATGTGACCACCATAGATTTCTTACCTAGGCTCTTAAGCAATGTTTTTGTTTTTCGACTCTTGCAGTGCATCCTCCTGAAAACAAAACCCTCCATTATATATTTCGCATGGGCCAAATCTAGTTAAATGTTTGTAAGTCGAGACTGATCGTAGCCCTGACCCCCCTCGGAGCCCGCAGCCCGCGCTGGTCCTGCTCCGTATAGATCCTCCGTCTCCTCGTCCTGATTGATATTAATCAAATTGTCTTTGACTGACACCGCTTCCTCCAGGCGCCATTTTTAACCCAAAAGCCAATTTTCTGAAATGGTGCCGTGTGGAAGTGGGCAGGCGCAGGATCGCTGACCCCCGTCCCGCACCCGTAATGGATGACTCTCCCTCTCTCTCCCTTTATCTCTCCATTTTCTCTCTCTCCCTTCTCTCTCTCTCACCCCATCCTATCTCTCTCTTTTTCTATCTACCTTATCCCCTCGTTCATTCCCTCCCTCCCACTCTCTCCATCTCTTTCTCCCCAGCTCTCTCTCTCCCGTACCCCATCCTGTCCCTATCTCTTCCTATATATCTTCCCACCTCCTCCATTCATTGTATTGCTCCCTCACTCCTCCTTTCTTTCTCTCGCTCTTCCTCATCAGCTCTTTCTCTCTTTTCACTCTCTCTCTCACATCCTCCTTCACTCCCTCTTCCTGTCCCACTCTCTCCCCCTCTTTCTCTCCCATTCTCAGTCTACCCTTACTATCTCCCTCTATTCTCTATCTCTTTCTCCTCATCCCTCTCTCTCTCTCTCTCTCTGAGCGGACCAGACTCTGCACTAATTAATTACCATGGCGATGGCCGGTCCGTCAGCCGACTCCGTGGTCGGGGGCAGGTTATTGACTCCCCCACGGAGGAAAGCTGCTCGTTTAGTCCCGTGTTTGGAGCTCGGGAGGTCAGCGCTCGTCGTGGGGTGGAAGCATATGTTCACTGTTTGTTGGTCTCTCTCTCTTCATACCCTTTATCTTTCTCTCTCTCTCTCTCCTCTGTGCCTCTCTGTCCTTTCTCTCTCTGTTCCCAATCTCTTTCTCTACCCCTCTTGCCCCCCCTCTTTCTCCCTCCCTCCCGCTCTCTCTCTCTTCCTCTCTATTTCTGTCCCTCTGTCTCTCCCTCCCGTCTCCCTTCCTCTCTCTTTCTCCCTTCCTCTCTCTCTGCCCCTCTCTCTCCCTCCCTCCCTTCTCTCTCTCTGCCCCTCTCTCTCCCTCCCTCCCTTCTCTCTCTCTGCCCCTCTCTCTCCCTCCCTCCCTTCTCTCTCTCTGCCCCTCTCTCCCTTTCCCCTTCTCTCTCCCTCTCCCCCCTCTGTCTATCTCCCTCTTCTCCCTGTCTGTCTCTCCCTCTGTCTCCCTCCCTCTGTCCCTCTCCCTCTTTCCCCTCTCTCTCCCTCTCCCCCCTCTGTCTATCTCCCTCTTCTCCCTGTCTGTCTCTCCCGGTGGTGGCGTTTGTTGCGCGGGGCAGTTTTTTTTTTCCGGCGGCGGGATATTAATTGCGTGATGTGGCGCGGACACGTTCGCACCTATCACGCCGCGGCTTTTACAGCGAGTCGAGGTGCGAGTCGCGGCGTCGGAGTTAAGTGAACAATTAACCCACAAACAGGGATCACCGGCGGGGAAATACCTCTCACAACCGCCTGCGTTTATTTATAGATATCAGTGCGATGGCCGAGTCCTTGGCACTGTCACCGCACGATAGCTTTTTAAAGTCACGTGACAAACATGCCACCCGCCGCCATTTTGGATGTAACTACTGCTGAAGTTAATCTGAATTTAAGTTATCCTACCTTCCTCACTTTTTTACTGTCAGAGAGCGGCAACAGGGGTCACTACAGCCACAGGGTCACCAACATTTTTAGAACTGAACGGCGACTTCAACAGCATTACGTTGTTCACAGGCTCCAGCATAACCCTTTAATTCCAGGTCTAAACCATGTCTAAACCAGGCTTGAAATTAAAAGGGAAAGGGAATGTTATTTGTATAGCGCTTTTCATATGACATAGTCACACACAAAGCGCTTCACACATGAAAGGGAGGGGGCTCATTCACTCCATGCTGATGGTGGTAAGCTATATTGTAGCCACAGTTTCCCCTGGGGTAGACTGACAGAAGCGAGGCTGCTCACATCTGCGACCACCACCAACCACTCACACTTGGGCATTGGGTGAAGTGTCTTGCCCAAGGACACAACGACAGTCTGCACCTGCAGGAGCCGGGATTCGAACTCCCGACCTTCCGATCATGAGACCACCCGCTCTACCACCTGCGCCACTGTTGCCCCAAAAAAACCTAAAAACCATATTATGTCACAAATATATTATTTAAAATTGGCGGCACCGTGGCTGAGTGGACAGTGCTCTTGCCTCACAGCAAGAAGGTCCTAAGTTCGATTCCCGGACCGTGCGGGCCTTTCAGTGTGGATTGTGTAGGTTCTCAGTCGTACAGGAGTTACGACTTTCAGTGTGGAGTTTGCATGTTTCTCCTGTGTCTGGATGAGTTTCCTCCCAGTGCTCTGGTTTCCCCCATCAACCCAAAACATGCACATTAGGTTATATACTCCTGCCAAGTGATTCTGACCATGATCCTGGCTCCACATCAGGAGATGGGTCCCCAGGCGCTGCAATGTACTCTGCTCCTGACAGATTGCCCCAGCGGCATCTAAGGATGGGTCAAATGCAGAGGACAAATTCCCTACGGGGACAATAAAATTCGCCCTAATCACCTTAAAACAAATCCAGTCACAAGAACAGAAATAACTGTTATTAAGAATCAGATTGCAAGAAAATAGACTGCTCGCATGTATAGGGTTGGTGACCCCTGTTCTAAAGCATATAAATTGGTATATATTAGTATTTTGCCCAAATATTATCTAAATGTCATGAAACTGACATGAAACGGACATTCTCTTATATAGACGACTTGCTTCATCATTCATTTGAATGGCGATAGAACATTCAATGATGCAAACAATGGCCTGGTCCGTGAAGTTTTATGCTAGCCATCAGACCCATTTGTTGCAACAATAACAACACTCAAATGATTTTGTATGGGCTAAAAGGTCCAGCTGTAAGTCCTGATCAAGATTCTGAATCAAGTTCTGGGCACTGTACTGCAGTCGCCAATCCGGACAATTTGACCCATTCTTCATCCCAGTAGGAAGAGGACAAATGGTAATTAAGGCCCATTCCTACTTTTTGTCTTTGCAACGGTAAAGTTTGTGGGATGAGCTTTTAGTGTAGCAGCTTTGGTTCAGCTTGGGAAAGTAGCGTAGGGTGCCTTTATGTTTTCCAGGCTGATTTAAGTCATATGATCTGTTTTAGAACAAGGAAATTAGTTTGTAATGATGCTTAAATGCAATTGGTAGCAGTGAAACCAATATTTGATTTGAACGTTTACATATTTGGGGACTGAAATATGTAAATAAAAACTGTACATACCTTACCTTTGATATTACTTTGCTTCTACTCCGATCACATTGCGTTTACCATATCATTCTCAGCCGCGGCCGGTGTGAGCCTTCACAGCCTTCAGCTTTGGTCCGACTCTCCGTGTTTTCTCTCCAAACGCTCTCAAAGTGGCTGCAGTGGACAATCCCAGCGCCAGGCGAGTGGAGTGGATTAGAGGGTTATGCCCTTGAACATCTTCGCTTCTCTGTATTATTCTGAAAATATAGATTACACACTCGGGGTCAGGGGGGGAGCGCCACTGGAGACTATAGGAAACCAGTGCAATCATCGGCACGGCCCGGCTACAGCCCTCAGTCACAGCCGCGTTTGAAAGTCTAATGCTCGACAAGATGGATGTGGAGAGGGACTCGAGTTGAGCGGAGGGAAAGATGACAATCACGTGGGGCTGGGGTTTTCACAGACATTGCTGTAAGTACAAAAAAGAAACAGTGCGTGGTGTTTTCAACATGAAACGGGGCACCTCAGGGACCTATTCTGGCTCCGCTTGCATACGTTTAGATTAAAAACTGTTCGCCAGCCTGTTATCGTACTATAAAAGCCAACATTACTAGGCTGGCTAGTTACATAAAGGTATCTGCCAATATGGACATTAAATTGTTCATTTATTTTATGTATATATTTATTTGTTTACTATATTGACTAATCTGGGGCTCCATACTCTAGTAGTAACAGTATTGCAAGTATTCCTTTTCTGACATTGTATGTGGCCTTGTCTTTTTTGCCTTGTAGTGTGAAGAGTATAAGTTGTTTTATTGTCAATTCCCCATCTCCAATTGTATCAATTTTCAATAAAGAGTAACTAGTAGTAGTAATAAGTCTGCTTAAGCTAAGAGTAGTTGTTTACTCTTTACATTGTCTGGGATTCATTTTGTTCATTGTTACTTTATTAATTGTTTTGTAACATCAGTCTTACCTCTTAATTGAAACCACATTTCTCATTGATTTAACCCATTGTAAAAGCCAGAACAACAACTTTTTTACACAAGAGGTTCTTCTCCTTAAAAAAAAATGTCTGCTCACATAAAAATTCCACCACAGTTCTCTTGGTGGAAGTTGAGCTCCAGACAGCCAAACAACATTAAAAAGTATCTCAAGGTTTTCAGAAGAAATCTGGTTGTTAGTGTACAACTTGTAAACAGACATGTGACCTCTGTGATACTACACTGAAAAAAGGGATATTAATATTAACTCTCAAAACGTTATCTTGATATTTAGGGGAACCTTCTCGATGACGACGATCAAGCAAATTTGCAAACCTTTGAAAATGGTAAATACACTCCCGGTCAAAAGTTTTAGAACACTTTTTATGAATTGTTTTTTCTTTATTTTCAACACTATTAACATGTATGATTCTCATTGAAGGTATTAAACTATGAATGAACACATATGTAGGAAATGAAAAAGAGTGAAATAATTCTGGAACTGCAGGGGGGCTATATTGAGTAAATTACATGACCAAACATGACTAAGAAAATACTGCATGTGCAGAAAACACACATCCTATTTAGACACATTTTTTACATTTTAATGCATTCAGGAGGCCTGCGGGTTTGGACTGGGGGGGCCCAGCCTGTTTCCAGCCTGAACAGGGGGGGCTTCTGGGAGAAAAGGTTGGGAACCACTGTTGTAGACGATATACCTGTTGCCCATCTCTAACCGAAAGTTGGAAGTCACGTGTTGCTTCAGTGCATATATATCGTATTCATCATTTGATCCCAATCTGTCAGCAGGAAATCCCTGAAGTGGATTATTTATTTCATGCAACTTGTTTCCGATCAAAAAACACCTAGAAATGAAAGAAATGCCTTTGCCCCCTCCCGCCTTGGTGTGGACCTTTGTACTTTCGCCGCGGTCTTGATTGAACACTACATCACGTTGCCGCTGACCGACCGTTTCTTCGGGGAATAAAATGCTTTTTTTCTAATTGATTCGGCTTTGCATTTTTCGCCCCGCGGTTGCCATGGCACCGCGAGGCCAGCCAATCGGGGCGCGCGAGGAGCCAGAGCGGGCGGCCTTCTGGGAGTTTTCAAGTGGTCAATACAGAAAGGTACGAGGTGGGGCCCGAGATTGAGCCGTTGTATTATTTATAAGGGTTAACGCCAAGTGCAGAAGGAAACAAACTGCAGCCTTGTATTGAGTGGGTTTCTCATTATATGTTTATGTATTTGGGTTTTTGATTCGACATATCGATCCCCCTGAACTTGGACCCGCGGCTCCTGTGGAAAAAAGGGGCTCCTGTACTTGTTCAGGAAATGCCATGATGTTTAGAACACGCCTGGCTAAAGTGGCGTGAGGGAATCGAAGCATGGAATTAATCTCCGGAATCTGACATCTGGAGTCTGAGAAATTATGTTGTATTTGGGGATAAAACAGGTTGTAGATGTGTAGATTTTCAGATTGTGAGGAACTTGGCCTTATTATGTAGCTCGGGGAAATGTGGTGTGTGTTGACCATAGAGACATCTTCCAAGCAAAGTTTCAGGGCAACTTAATAAACCTTGGGATTGAGTTATAATGTCATCCATAATAAGCAACCAATTAAGTTTTTAAAAAGTAAAATACTGAATACTGGAGCTATCGTTCGTTCATATGAAAGCAAGGAAGAAAGTTTTATCTTATCTAATCTATCTTACTGCAAGATTTCGTCCATCTGTGATGAACGAACAATTGGACAACAAATGGAAAAACAAATGTCACAGACGTAATAACACATAATAGGCAAAGATTCATCGGTCTTCATATGTACTCTGTTGTTGAAGTGTAGGACGTTTTGTTCTTCATCCAAAAAACTTCGTCAGCACTGAGCAAACTAGACACGCTCGTGGGTCTTTATGAAGAACCAGTAGAAGGAGTTTATCTGTAAGTCCCACCTCTCTTCTTTCTAAAGAGAAAAACACCTCACCCCATTTACACCTCATCACGGCTCGTTACCTTCCTATTGCTTTACCCTGGACCGAACAAAACCAGCCTAGGGTATCCCCCATCCATAGACCCTCCTCCATGGCAGCTGGAGGAAACCCATCCAGAAACATGCAAACTCCACACAAGAAGGGCCCGCACGGTCCGAGAATCTAATATGGGACCTGCTTGCTCTGAGGCAAGAACGCTAACCACCCAGCCATTCCAGTGAGCTATCTTCCCGCAGTCGTAATGATCGCTGTCAAGTGTTGCGTCGATGAAATACAGCACCAGCTCCGCCAGAGTCACATCATGAGTCATGGCATGAAACATTTGACTTTTTTACCCTCCAAATTAACACCACACCTTAGCCTAATTATCACCTCAGCCTCAACTGGAGCCTGAAACTCGCTCTGACTAACTTTATCGTGGCTCGTGGGTCTTTATGAAGAAACAGTAGGAGGAGTTTACCCGTAAGCCCCACCTCGGTCAAGTTTGCTCAGTGCTGACAAAGGTCTTTTGGATGAAGAACGATACATCCTCTACTTCAACTACAGACTACAGATGAAGACTGAAGAATTTTTGCCTACGATGGACAACTCCTGTAGAAAGAAATTACACAAACTTTATCTTAGCTGCGATTCACTCTTTGAATCGTCTCAGTGTGAACAGATGAAAGCTCACGAATTTCAACCCCCACTTCTGACCCAGCAGCTGTCGAAATTGCACGGCGACTTTTCTCTACTTTATTTTATATTTCTTGAGCTAATGCTTTTCACTGTATTCCAACTAACTAACTGGTAAATTGATGTCTTTCCCGAATATGTTAAACACGATCTGGCAATGTTTTGGGGGAAAAAAGATGCAACTTAATTAATCTGATTTCTTTGTGACGTAGCTCATGTGTTGCATCTTGGTTAGTAGCTAGTAGCTCCCTGGCGTTTCAACGTTTATATGAGTTTGTGGAGGAATCGTTGTAAACTACAGCTTTAGTGTGCACTTTTTTCGGTTCGCTGCAGGTCGCTAACCGTAGATAAAGACGTATATTAATGACCAGGAGATAACAATGCTGGATCCTCACCGTTCTGTGCTGCATATGCAAACTCGACTAATTAAATATCGGGCGCAGATTCTATTGTACGCTTATTATATGGAATGTATAGCCTTATTACCGGAGTGGTCTATGTTCCAAATTTAGATGGCGCAAACAACAACAGCAGACTATTTAAAGAAACATGTAATTTTAGACTTATGCTTGCACAGACCAGATGAAAAGATTAACTTGTAAATATATTTGGGACCTTATTTATTTTTAAGTACCAAATATTATCTGGGTTTATCCACAGGTGCCAAAAAAGCTGTCATCGATTTTTAAAGGCAAATTGGACACAACAGGTAACTTTCCACCTCTTTACCAAAGTTCTAAAGTATTTTCTCTAGACATTGTGCCATGGGTAAATGTTGGCCATAGCACTCTCTGACTGTTCCACTTTCAAACCTTTAAACACAAATGCATTGATTCTATGAGGAATATTGAAAAAAAATAAATAAATTACTCACCCTGTCAATAGCCAAACAAAATGGCCTCACTCCAAAACTGAAAGGGCTTCTATGATGGCATCACACTGCTGCATGACCTACATATAGGGCTAGAGACATCTAATGGATGGAGTTAGCTTTTCTGCTAGGACCACTGTTACAACTTACCCCAGTCTCCCCTATACTGTAAAAGCCAATTGTGGAAGCCAAAAGTCAATTGTGGAAAAAGACCAATAAGACCAATGCATACAGACTGCATTGTGTTACTATCTAAATTGGGACAGACTGAATGGATGCAAGAATTGAAGGTACATCATAAGTAGGAGTCCAGCGGTTTTGTAAAAGGACGACCGTGATGGTAAATGATGTCGTCAAAGTCCGCTTTTAGTCAAAACCTGACAACAAAGTTAAACATTGAATATCGTGCCTTTAAAGCAAAAACAACTTACAGAGTACAGAGTACAGATGAAGACCGAAGAATTTACAATATATATGAATATGTGAAGCATTTTTGTCAATTATGAGCGCACCTCACATCTGATCAGAGTTTAACAGAGAACAACATTTACTGAAGAATTCACAGACCTGATTTTATTACAGACTCATTCCCTAAATCAGAGTTTGTGCTGAATTTAACCAGGGCGTCTGCAAGAGGAGCATGCTAATGTTGCTAACCAGCTGCTACTGCTAATGGGGATTCTTAGTGTATTATGCTTAGGGACTAAATGCATCTGTAAAACAAACCCATTGACTAAAAAGGGCTCAGGAAGAGGTATAAGCATGTCCACATTGAGAAACATTTAGCTGCTCCTGAAGCTAAAATATCCAATATGCTAACTTAGCAAGTTAGCGCAAGCTCGCAAAAACAACCAAATGTATTCCCACACGCTGTAGTGAGGCTACTGCAACATGAGGCTAGTCTAATTACAATAATAAGTAACAATCTACATACTATTACTGTATTTACAAATACAACACAGGCACTGAGTAACGTTTGGATATGAACAGTGTGTACAATGTGGACATAAACATTTCATAGAATTTCCATCTTAAATGAACAAAGTGAGGCCCCAAAAACACATAATCATATGCTTATTACAAATATTATATTCAATAAAATAGATTTACTTTAAATGTATAATTCCGATCAAATATCTCTTAACAGTATTGGTAAATGACTGCAGTAAATCGAAATGAGAACACTTTAGCCCGTGTATGTTTGAAGAAAATGCCTTGTATGCGGTATCAGCGAGTAATCAAATCAAAGTACTCGTACTGGTTTGACAAAAAGTGGTATCGGTGCATCCTTCATTTTTTGTAATGAATTAATCAGGAATAGTGCCTTTAATCTCTCTATATATAGTAGTAAGTAGTGTAAGTATAATGTAAGTCATCCTCAATTGTAGAAAATGTTCTTTTGCTGACACATTACTTTGAGACATGAATCGGCTCGATACGTTATACATAAAAAAATGCTAATAAATCGTACCTTTAGTATCTTTCCTCAGCGCTGTCATAAATCCGATAACGCGAGGTCCGGGGGGTCCGCGGGAAACAGACAAACACGAAACTCCCCCCGGGGCCAATTAGGCCGTTAGCGAAACCGCTATCTATCGGACTGCACTCCATTAGAGAAATCATATTGGGAATCTTTTGGAGAACAAGCTCCTGTCGGGGGATACATGATGGAGGAGGACCTTTACGGGGACCCCCCTCCGAGCTGATTGGCAGATATGAGCGGGCTCCTGCGCCGAGTATTGACCAACGGGGAGCGGGATACCTCGGCCGACCGTTAACACAAATTAGCTTTTCATGTGCGCTCGGACGGACGTGTTTACTAGCTCTGAGTGGATTGGGTTTTTTACTCACTTGACAGTAGCGTGAGGGCCCTGGCGTCGTTAGGAAGAGGTTTACTGTCAATGAGGAGACTGTTAGACAAGATTTCATATCGCAAAGAGTTTGTATGTGTGTGTGTGTGTGTGTGTGTGTGTGTGTGTGTGTGTGGGGCTGCTGTTACTGTGCAACTTTACTCTCCAGAACTCTGGTATTATCTGTAATTATAAAAAAAAAATATGGCACCTCTAGACACAGAGGTACCTACTGTATGTTCCCCAGACACTTAGCTTGGTGTGTCATAGCAGTTTTTTCCTAGGAGTTAAGGTTAGGGGTTAAGATTAAGAGTGTTAGGGTACAGGGTTAGGATTAGAGTGTCGGGGAACATAGGTAGCTCTTGCGTCTCGACGTAACATTGTTCCCTGATACTCCGGGGGAACATTTAGGTATGCACTCGTTCTCAGCTGGTGGGTCGCAGGCCTTTTACTGGGGAACTCCTTTTTTTTTTCTTTTTTTTTGACAATTGAAGTATAAAATCCTGAATTACACTGCAAAAAATGACAACTAGTTAAGTTAAAATGGCTCAAATTAAGAGTCGTAGGCAAAGATTCTTCAGTCTTCATCTGTACAGTGGTGGAATGAGTATTTTTGCACAAGAAAAAAACATGTAATTTCAAATAAATGTAGGTTTATTATCTTATAATACGTATGATTAGATGTTTTAGATGTGCACAAACTCTGACGTCCTTGATGTCCTTCATTATATGCTCATTCAACAATAATTATGTGGAAAATACCATCATTTACATGATTCAATTCTAGGGACGCAGGATAGAGTTCGGAAATATGATGTCATATCGCAAAGCATTATGGGATTTGCGGAACGTTTTTTCCATAGTAAACCAATGGAGGTTTTAAAAGGTAAAATACTGGAGTTATCGTTCATATAAAAGCATTCTGACTCTACAGTGAGTTAGATGTATTTACCAGCAGAGACTCAGTAGCTAACGGAGCTGTTCCACGGCTCTTTTCTCCACTTTTTATTACGTTTCTTGCCAATGTTA
>OMNZ01028322.1:2719-13776 GCA_900303255.1 Lesueurigobius sanzi | reverse complement strand
CATAGTGTATCCCACCAGCCGAGCACTGGACCGCTCCCCGTTCTTGTTTGCGACAAAGCTTCTGAATAATGTGCCAGAGCTGTGGGATTGCTCCACATTGAACAGTTTCAAAAACAAGCTATGGAACACTGATAAAAAGAGGATCTTCAATATCATGTTTTAAATCTCTAGAGACTCAGCCGTCAATGCTTTCGGGCACGACGATTAAAGATGTTAAAAAAATAAATAAATAAATAAAGATTAACATTGACGGTTTTATTTTGTTGATATATTGGATACAAACATTTGTTTGATTTTTAGTTTTTTAATAAACTACTTATTAGTGAATAAATCTGTAAAAGTTCAATATTCAGTAAATCAGGCAGGAATTACATATTAACAAATCCCTCTGAACAAATCTTATGAATATTCTTAAGTACAAGACTGGAAGGTTTGGAATCTGTTGGTGCTACTGAAGTGAAGATCCCGATGTAAGAGTAAAGTGTAAACCTGATTCGCTGATAATTGATGTTAAAGTTTAGTAGCATCTGCGCATACGCAAGATGTTGTCCGAGTATTTTCTTCACAAGCTTGTTCCAGAGAGGATATTATCATACAGGTATATGTACTGGACTTCACACACTCCCTGTGGATACCAGACACTGTATGTCAGTATTCATGCATGAAGACGTGTGTGAGAGGGGCAAGAGTCAGAAGAACAAGGTGCCTCTGGAGTCATTTCCTGGTCCGCGGCACAGCAAAACTTCATAAAATAACCATCATAAATGGTGAGTGTGGTCATTGTTATAATTTAATATGGGAGCTACGATGTTTACCAATCTACGCTGACATTTCCCACCGTGTGAAAAATCGATGGTTTCACCTCACTGCAAAAAGTCATATCTTAGTAAGTTAGCTAACTAAGTTAAGTAATCTAGAAATTAGTACAATTTTCTTGAAATAAGTACATTTGTCCTTGGTTTGAGAAACTAATTTCAAGATACTTCTCAACACACTCAAAATTAGACAACTTGAAATAAGATTGTTATTTGCGTTTTTCCTAATTCAAGTGTAAAAAACTTGCCCCATGGACAAGTATCTTGAAATTAGTTTCTCAAACCAAGGGCAAATGTACTTATTTCAAGGTAATTTAGCTCATTTTAGATGACCTAACTTGTGCTGCCATGTGTCGCCTTAAATGTTTGTATGATTTCCTTTATTTGGTAACGTGGTATTTGGTATTTTTTCCTGCAACTTCAGACGAACTGGAGCCGAACCTTTTGATGCAAATAGACAAACAGCCATTCTTTACACTCCTGCCATTGAGATGTAATCACATGTGGGTTTCAGGCTGAAAGTATTGAGTTTCCGAGACACCCACCAGACTTCCTGATCTAATTAGTGCTAATGAGAGTGCACAACCCTCTGTATTCACACCTTTTGCTTTTGCTCTGTCCTTGTGCTTTCATTTGTACTGTCCCTGGTCTTGTAAATGAAAATACTGCTGTAATTCATCGTTTGGGTGGCTCCCTTTGAGGCAGGTTCTATGCTCATGCCGGAGCTGCCTGTATGTACAGTTGTCAAAAGTTTCTGTCAGGGTATGCATAGAATATGAATGATAACACAAAAACCTTTATTTCACTCATGGTTTGTGGTTGTGTGAAGCCATTTATTGTCAAAAAACCTGCTTGTTTACGCTTTTCAACTAGAAACTAGCCATCATCATCAAAAGTTTACATTTGTGCTATCATTCATATTCTACGAAAAATAGCCAAAAGATTAAAAGGGTATGTAAACTTTTAGCCACAACTATAACTTTCATTACCTTCTCTTTCTACTATAAACTGAATCTGAATTTGATCAAACCTCACCATGGCTTCCAACAAAGTAGATTTTTTTATATGCCGACACAATCGAAAAGGAGCACAATGAAGATGAATCTTATAATAATTCAACCTGAAAAGACTCAGAAACTAAGTGACATCCGAAGAGTTTTATTATCTGAAAAGACTCGCAGAAATGAAGCAGCATTGTAAGACTTTTATTAAACATCAAAAACAATACAGAAAAATGCCCATAGACCTACACGGGTTAAATTGATGTGCGATGGAGGAGTTCTAACGGTTTGACTCCAGCCACATTTTACATTTCAGTCATGTCTGTTTCATCGTTTCTCCCACTTTAATCCCTTCTCTCAAATCACAATTTCTTAGAAGCCCACGTGAAGCGAGTGCGGTTCTGGTTTTGCGTTACATGAAAGCAAATTGAATCGAATCTTATCTTGGTTGAAAAGAGACAATTCGCTGTCCGTGGTGCTGAACGTCAGTGATACATAGATGTTATTAAAGACACATCTTCTCGTCTGTTCCTCCTCTCTGTTGTCGCTGTGAGACCTGAAACGGAGGTGGATTAAGTCGTCTGCTTTGTAGTCTGTTAAATCAAGTGTGAAAACTGGAGAGAGTTTGTCAGACTCCGGCTCTGGAAGCAGGACGAGGCCATGTGGTTTGCTGCTGTGGCTAATTCGGTTACAGCTGCTGGAACAGGGGATGTACAATGGGCTCAGGAAGTGTTCTTGCCCCTCTAATGATCCGCTCCCGGATGCAGTTTTTTGGGGTTTCTAGGTTTTCTCTGCTATTGTAACCATCTCCTTGTCAAAGCAATATTTTTGCTGACTAAAAATAGACTCAAATTAAATTAAAGTTAGTTAATGAGACTAAAATGTCCAGATATTTTTGTCAACTAAAAAAAGACTAAATAAAAATGAAAAGAACGGACTAAAATGATGCCAAAAGGAACAGCTGAGGCTCATGAAGCAGAGAACATTATTAAATATGTTTGGAAACAATAATATAAATGTAAAGTTTACTGAATTCATTTCAAATTTAGTTGACTAAAACAAACAAGATTTTTTTTTGACTAAAATTGAATTCCATTTTCATCAAAAGACTGAGACTAAAACTAAATAAAACATTTCTGTGAAAATGTGCAACATAGTTTATACAGTAAAGGCGGTATCTCACTGGCGGGGACTTCCCAGAGACTTCTCCGAGACTCTGAGACTTCCCAGAGACGCAGAGACTAAAGAGCCTAGCTCACCTCCCATTGAGACTAATTCAAAACCTGGGGTAGATTTGACGTCTCTCTGGAGCCTCCTAATCTCCAGGAGATCTCCAGGGAGTTGCAGGAAATTCAAACATTTTTGAATTGTAATAATCTAGTTATTAGTGAATAAATCATAATAAATCATGCAATGCATTTTGAGGAAATAGTCATTGAAATTACAATTTCCCATATACAGTAGTTCTATGGAGAAATGTTGACTCAGTGCAGTAATTACAGTCCTTGTAAAGACCATATGGTCAGCTCAGCTGTATAGCACTAAACCTACAGCATAAGTAAGGCTGCTATGGCAGCTATAATGCTGGGGGGAGTATGGTACACTGAGCCATATCCTCTTGGGAGTTGTGGGAGACCTGTTGGAGACGTTTTCCAAGTCTCTTTCAGGTCTCGGGGAGGTCTCAATTCAGTTGCGGTGATGTCTCGGAGATGTCTTAGAGATGTCTCGGAGACCTTGTTGACACGTCTCCCTGGTCATGTTCAAAATAAGTCTCCACGAAGTCTCCGCTACATCTCAACAACTGAATTGAGACCTCTCTGAGACCTGAGACCTGTTGGATTCTTCAAAAAGTCTCTAACAGTTCTCCCGCAACTCCCTGGAGATTGTGGAGACTTCACGGAGATGTCTCTGAAACATCTTGGAGACTCAAGTCTCCACGAGGTTGCGAACTAGTTTCCAGGTCGGTGAGATAGGCCCTTAAGAAGAGCAAGAGGATAGGGCTTAGTGTACCATACTCCCCCTAGCATTATAGCTCCTATAGCAGCCTTGCTTATGCTGTAGGTTTAGTGCTATACAGCTGAGCTGACCATAGGCTCTTTACAATAAGGAGTGTAACTATTGCACTTGAGTCACGTTTCTCCACAGAACTATATGGGAAATTGCAACTTCAATGACTATTTTCTCAAAATACATTGCATGATTTGTGATTTATTCACTAATAACTAGATCATTAAAAAACTAAACGAGATATCCATAATCCCCTCTGAACAAATCTTTGCAGCTAATACATAAACAAAATCAAACCATACATTTGAATCTGGCTTTTTGGTCATTTTTACACATAAAATGCCTTTTGTTTACATGACAGAATACTTGCAATACCATTGTTTCTCATTTTTCAGTGTGTAATATACAGCAAAAGTATCAGATTGATATCACTAAATTTAAATTTCCCCCAATTCACCTGCAGCGTCTCGCCTTAATTTCAGACTTGATTCAACAGATGCTTCACACACAACACTAGATCTGCATATTCGTCTTTTGTTGCCGTAACAAGTGCACAAGTCCATTAGCGCTCGCTGTGTTGTTGATATTGTTGCGCAGTCGGCGGAGAAACAAATTCAGCTATTTCTATTCCACGAGTCTTCGCAGGAATCCAAGAGGGGCCCCGAACTAATTACCTCTAAATTGCTATTAAAGCCTGGCTAATTAAATAGGCCCACAGAGCAGCGTTATAAAGAATAAGGCAAAAACACATTAGTTGTTGAGCTCCGGTTTCTCGGCGGGAGAGAGGTGCGGGACGGGTTTGGGGTTTTTTAGTTGCGAGTAAATAAACACTGTGTTGATTTTGTAAGTCTGAAGTTTGTGGGGAAACAAGTGTTAAAAGTTTGCAGTGTTGAAGAGCTCACTGTAAGGCATCGGCAAAATGAAAAAGGCCTTTGGAAATGCGTGGGTTTTTTTTGGAAGATTTTGGAAGATTTTGGAAGATTTCAGTCTGCACCAGCTGCAAAAGTTTTAAAAGTATTGATTAGGAATGAGTTGTTAAGAATTGAAATTAGAGATTAATCCAAGTAATCCAAGCAAACAGTAATGCATTATTCACTTCATATATTTTAACAGTTTACACAAGCATTAAAAGTAATGGAATCTCAAGAAAAGTACATTCCTGTGAGGAGTTATGAATTTTTAAAGAAATAACCAAAATGCTCACTCCAGCCACTCCAGACAGTTAAAATAAAATAGGATGGAGTTCCACACTTGTCCAGCAGAGGGCACTGACATAACAAGAGATCAGGAAATGAACAGCACATTTTAGCAACATGGTAAATAGTAAATGGCATCTTGCGTCTTTATCAAGAGATTGTTCTCAAGAGTGACACCCTCATAACCAAAATGTATTTGTCAATAAAAGCAGAAAGCTGGATGATAACTTTCTTCATAGCTCCCACTTGAGTTTGTTTAGTCTGGAGAGTTGGTTCAGAACTGTACAAACTGCAGTGATGGGCGAATGAAAACGGAGTTCCGGGGCTTGTGTCGTTCTTCCTGAAGCAAATTGTTTCGAAGCACTGCACCGGGGCGTCTAACACTACTAAAAGTGTCTCATTCTGCGAGCCGTGGTTCACTGTGTATAGGTATTTTGGCTAAGTGTTAGGCCAGGGCGATATGACCTAAAATCGATATCACGATATAAAAAAGAAATATCACGATAATGATATATTTGACTATATAATTGACAACGGAAAAAATTATAAATCCCAGCTTTATGCCTATTTTTCTTTTTTTTTCTTTTAGTGCCATCCCAATTTCCTCACAAATTTGATCTACTCAAATAACATATTGTACATCCTTCAATTTGTTTTACGTTGCAAGCACGCTGCCGCTGGTCCGGACTTCAGTCAAAATCAGCTGAGTGCATATGCTAATTATATCAGATCCACAACGATATAAAAAAATTACAACGATATCCAAAACTCATACCGGTATTACGATGTGGCCCAGCCCTACTCAGTGTGTCTGCCATTGGCTCAGAGCGTGTGAGCGTGTTGTCTTGGTTTGACAGCTTTGAACGGTGAGGAGCTAAACCACGGCAGACTCTCATCCTTCATTTAAATAAGTAAGTCTATAAATAAATTGTGTGTATTGTATCGTGAGGTTGTTGGCAATATACAGTACCGTAAAACAAAGCAGGGATTTGGAGTTGACCTAGGTTACTTATTTTCTTTTTGTAACTTTTTCCCAGTACTTTACTATATTTTTACTCATTAATTATCTCTAGAACCATTATTGCCTGAAACTAGTAACTAGTAATTTTCTGACACTCTATCAAACCTGAGCCTTGCACTGTAACCCTAATACTAATCCTAGCTAAAAATATGTCAGTGCTTTGCTTAAAGTTTGCAAAACGGTGAAGTGACAGTCAATATTTAAGCATTTCTAGCTTGTGTTTTAAGTAGTAAGAGTAACATTACTGTCCTAAACCTATAGCTATCTAACTCACAATGTGCAGCTATCATTAAAAGTGTCCCTTAGATAGCCATGCAACTACTGTAGCTTACACTCAGCTGTCCAAGTCATTACAATAATGAGCTAACATAACCTAAAAGAATTAAGTGTTCTCACTTGCTTTGGATTATTCAAGTACATTTAACCTTTATACCTAGTTAATTCTGCTAGTTTAAGGTAGCAGGTCTCCTCACTTTTCCTAATCTATCCCAGCGAATCAACAGTGTGGTGGCATGCAACATTTGAAAAATTTACCTTTTAACGCAGCTTTTTAAAGTTCAATAGGACTTTATTTCCAATATTTACTGCCGTTGTCATCTGGCTTCAGACATAAGGCGTGCGTCATGAGCATTATCTCTTTTGTATCGGCGAGAAATGGGACTTTTACAGATGAATCAATACTGGCTTCTTTGAGTCACCATTTGCACTGCGTAACAGGGTCATTTTCAACATAATGGTGACAAATTAGAATGACATAAACCCACAAGAAACGCAGTATATTTTCGAGTGGGATTTTCGAGTTTTAAATCCCAGCTGTGGTTACTTCAAAGCAGTTTTAGGTAATCCGATTATGACCTCCAATGTTGGCTCCAGTTCAATAAGACTTTCCCAAAAATAGTTTAGCAGTGCTTTGCTTCTTTTTGCAGTTATATGACTTTCCCCAAAATGCTATCGCTCTCTAAATATAAGATTTTTCCCCCGCTCCTGGTTAGTGTTTGTGCGAAACCATTTATTGCCAAAGAACTGAGTTTATTCTTTTGAAATCAGAAACTACTCAAATGTCCCTGATCTAACGTTTATATGACCTTAAACAACTGCCAGGAAAACTGTTCAGGAGCAAAGAAAAAACCAATTCAGCTGAAATACAGGACTCTCTGAAAAAATGCATGTTCGTTTCAAGATGCACAATATGTAAACTTTTGATCAGGGACATTTGGCTTGTTTCTGGTTGAAAAGTGTAAACAAACAGGTTTTTTGACAATAAATGGCTTCACACCACCACTAACCATGAGTGTAATAAAGGTTTGCTCAGGGATGCTCCTTCCTACCTACTGATTAAACAGTCTTGGGGGATTAGAAATGTTGTTTCTTTACCTTGACATGTTTCAGCTGCTGTGTGTCACCGGTGAGTGGTGACGTGTCATCTTATCAGCTGATCTTCCTTCCAAGGCGTGGCCAGTCTGATGGTCCTGACAGGTCCATCAGACTAGCCACTCCCCCCTCTGCCAATGCACAGTCGAGACGCACTACCTTGTCGAGAGGCACTAACTTTACCACTGCGCATGCGTCCAGCGCTAGTTTCTCCTAGAAAATCCCAGAAAAATCACTATTAACAGCGTTTAGACTTTGTATTACATAATATACATGACATAACTCTAAACCTAATCCTAACCTTAATTGACTTTGATCATAAACAGTTTTGAATGCAAATGCAGTTTGGATATAGTTTAATCTATATATAGTCATTTCCATTTAAAGTCCAAAGTCAATTAAGGTTAGGATTAGGTTTAGGGTTACGTCATGTATATTATGTAGTGCTAGTAGTGCTAGGCTCTTTACATAAGGAGTGTAACTATTGCACTTGAGTCAATGTTTCTCCACATAACTATATGGGAAATTGAAACAGCAAGTGTACAATAAAATTAAGAAGCAACCAGGAGCAAAAGGAGGAAAATGCAAAAAGATACATACATACAAAATACAAAAATATCATCACCCTGCCATACATATGAGGAGTAACGGAACCCATCTAAAGAGAAATGACGAAGCACAATGTCTTATGCAGTTGTAAAACCCCACACAAGGACACAAGGCAGACTGATGGAAGGGTGCCTGCCTACATCAGGTGCCAACAGACCTTCAGACCACCATGCACTCACACACAGACATCATTCATCCTGTTCACATGTTTTTGGTGGTATGGGAAACCGGAGCACCCAGAGGAAACCTACGCAGACACGGGGAGAACATGCAAACTCCACACAGAAAGGCCCCGTCCTGGCCCAGGACCAAACTCGGGATCTTCCAGCTGTGAAGCACAAGCTCTAACCACTGTGCTACTGTGCTGCCAACAATACCAACAATAACCATGTTATGGACTGAGAGGAGGCACAGGTCATCGGATCAGAAACCAACAAATTCAAGCGCTGGGTAAAAGAGGTCATTGAAATCAGGAAACGGGGAACGGAGAGCATCAACTGCGATGAAGGAGCGTTTCTCCTGTCCCACACTAGTGTCAGAATAAAAGAAACTCACAAGACTGAAATAAAGGTTTTTGTGTCATCAGTCATATCCCCCATCCATGTCAGGGTATGTAAACTTTTGAGCACAACTGTATTCTCTCTTTGTATGATGTGGCTACACTAGCTCCGCTGACCTCAAGTTGTGAGCACCAGTGCTTCCTGTTCGTATTCATTTTTATTAAGATTAGCTTAGACCAGTTGGAATAGTTATATTTTCCAAAGTAAAGTAGTTGTATTAAGCAGCAAGTGATCATCTAATAGGAACTCACTGTCCACTGTGTAATCTTTAGATGAACTTCTAGATCTTTATTTGAACGGGTCTAAGCTAATCTCAATAGGAAATGAATACAGACAGTAAGTAATGGTGCCTGTAACTTCAGGTCAGTGGAACTAGCATAGCCACACCACGCAACAAGCCAATTCCAGATGGTGTAACAGGCTGAGATCCACCCACTCATTGGGAACAGATCTTAGCCTCCTGGGCTGATCCACCCTTACACTGCTTCAAAGGAAAAATAAATAAATAAATGATCTGAACAAGGCAGTAAAGCCGAAACATCATAAAATATGTATATAGTTGCAATTCATAAAGTTTTACAGTTTTCGAGTTGCCTTTTCTTGAACATTTTCTTAAATTGATCTATTGTTTTAGACGATTGAAGTCAGTCTCACCCCAGTCACCAAGAAACCTCTCTGTCAATGAGGTCCACGAGTAAGGTACACAAAAGCTTTTCTTCTTGTGTCATCTGTAAAATACATTTATCATAAACATGTTTTGGTAGCAACTAATTTGTAATCTTTCACTTCCATGTTTTTAAATTAACTAAATCTTTAAATTTCAACCGTTTCAGCCTCACAAAATTATCATTTGTATGTTCTCTTGGAACTTTATGATTTACAATTCTCACAGCCTTCTTTTGTAGCAAATACAGCAGATCTATTGTACTATAGGTTGTGTTCACGTGAGATCACATCATTCTAAAGAGCCTATAGGGTCATGGATTCCAGGGACAACATTTGCGCAAAATAGCAAACAAGTGATTTTTTTCCCAAAATTTGTGATTTTCGTTTTTTTTGCTGAATCTGTTATTCGAGATCACAGAGAAGCCCCTCCTTGTTTCAGACAACAGTATTGATATCTTTAAAAGCATACATTTTGTGTTTGAAATTCGAGTATATTTTCAGGAAATATTTTCCAGTCTGAACTGCATGGCTATACTTCCGACCGTTCCGACTGTATTTTCCTACAAAAAGCTTGAATTGCTTACTTTGCGTAGTCTTCATCAGAAGAATTCTCCCTTAGAAGTCCCAATATGTGCCTTTCTGGCGCTCTGGTTGTCCCTGAGTCTCTGTGCGTAATCTTCCCCAGGGAAAATGCTCCTTGGTCCCGCAAAGATTTGCGTCAAATCCCAGCCCATGTCTATGGTGTCTCCTGCGATGTATCCCCCTTTTTCACAAACGTTGTCCATATGAAAGTGGCGCCAAGTATCATGAATGAGATAAATGTCCATAGTTCAGCCTCTTTCTGCCATTTGAGCAAAGTATTGACAGTATTTCTAGTGCACTACGTCACCGCCAGCTGCTTGACTGGCAGTTGCTTAAGCCAATGACAAAAAGGTGACAGAAATGAAATGCTAATGAGCACCATTGTGCTCAAACAAGCAGAGAGAGAGGTTTCTCTGTTTTACCTTTTGCGAAGTGCCTCCTTTCAAATTGCCACAACTTTTCCAAATGTTAACAGATTTCCATGTGTTTCACATTGTTGGAAAGCTTAGAAACTACACTTTCAGAATCAAACTCAAAATGCCCCAGGGTCGACTTCAATTTCAATTTATTTTGTTTGCCTTGCAGGGCTTCACAAGAAATAGACAGACAATTAGTGAATATTAATTGTGCTGGGGCGTCCCCTGTCCTTAGACCCTTCTTCTCGCCAAAGAAAAACTCCAAAAACCCATTGGGACAAAACGAAGAAATCTCAGGGAGGTCCACATGAAGGAGGGGATCCTCTCCCATGGACGGACAGGCTAGATGGGGGTGGTGCAGGCATTCACGGCGACGCCTCCCATGGTCCTTCCCATGACGGCCACTCCTTAGTGATGCTGTGTTGTTCCAATCGTAATTCGCAGGGGACTCGCACAGATGTCAGGGCACCTGGGAACAATGACACTCACAGAGGGGGTGGGACAAGAAACCACGACTTGTGTCCCTAGAATCCATGACTCGTCACATATGAACTAACGAAGACGGTATTCAAAACCATGTGCATGATATTGGCCAGTAGAAAGGACTTTAAGCCATAAGAACAATATGGCAGGTTTGTGAATCCGTCCAAACTACAAATAATAATCAGGGAAAACATTTGTCAATTTTCTTTTTCGAAGTGCTTCTCTCCCATAGAGTTGTGTTGGCACCTGCTCCAACTGAAATACAATTCTATAACGTATTTTTTTTTGTGGGTCGGTAGCTACGCACTGGTCCTGAAAGTGAACATGTGG
>OMNZ01028313.1:19027-29274 GCA_900303255.1 Lesueurigobius sanzi | reverse complement strand
AAGCACTTCTCAAAACCTTATTTTTAATATCGAATCTCTGAAAGTTGACAAGGATGGACCTCGCGGTCGCCTGCTCATCTCTGGGTTTCGGTGCCAATGAGCGGTGTGCACGCTGAATCTGTAGGTCTACGTTCTCCCCGATTGAAAGCTCTTTCTTTAGGAAGCTGTTAACAAATGCCAACATATCACTTTTCTCGCTACCTTCTCTGATTCCATATATTCGAATATTGTTTCGGCGGGATCTTCCTTCTAGCTCGGTCATCTTTGCCTGAAGCGTATTCTGCTGGGCGAGGGAGTGGAGAAGCGCATCCCTCATGTCCATGTTCGCGTCTTCAAGCTCATTTATTCGATGTTCAGTCTCAGATAACCTTGTGCCTTGATTTCGAACATCCACCGCTACATCGTGTAGTTTTTGATTCATGTCGTTCTTTAGGCTGGCGATCTCTTGTTTGAGTTCGTCTTTCATTTCCGCTATATTACTTGACAGCGATAAAATAGCTTGGGCCATAGTTAGCTCCTCATCCTCTTCGGCTAGCTCCGTGCTGCTAGCTCCGTCGTCATTCCCTTCTTCTGATTCGGCGTGTCCTTCTTTTAAACCTTTGGACTTACTCCGTAATTTCTTTTTCCCCCTTCCACTCATTGCGTTGAATTTGAGAGTTAAAAGGACGTTTATCTCGAGTTATGTGGAGTTTTTGCTCTTCTGATTGGGAGAGGTAAAAAGTTAATCCGCCATCTTGGATTGCTCCCCGGAACTCCCAGACTTTTGTTTTTTTAACAAATAAATTAAATCTATGCACTCACCAATGCTTTGCTTTGATGGCGGCGGAGGCTTTCGTGGTTTCTGAAAAACAGAATAAAGTAGGCCAGATAAGGATCAAAGTTGGTCAGTAAAAGGGTAACAAATTAGGCAAAATCTAAAGCTGGTAAATCTAATATGAATGATTAGAAAAACAAACAAAACAAAAAAAACATGGCACTCCTCCCACAACATTAATTCTAAATTAACATTTTGTAAAAAGCCTTTATTCTGCTGGGCTAGTGCATATTAAAATCATTTAAAATAACTAGCCTTTTTCCAAGAAGTGAAACGATAATATGCAGGGCTCGACATTAACAGCTGTCCACTTGCCCGGGGCAACTAAACATTTTTGTCGGGCAAGTGCGCTGTGTCTGCGAGTTGCCCGATCGGGCAAGTGATTATCAGCTCACAGCAATTCTATTAATAATTAAGAAGAAAGCCGTATTGGTTTTACACGCTAATACTGCCATCTTGAGCGTGACTTTCCACCTTCCTCATGTCGCTATAATGCAACTGACCATTATGACCAATCAGAGACGAGCATGTGCGTTGACGGGCCAATCAGAAAAGGTGTTATTAGCTGGTCATGCCACTCTACTCGATGGAGTGTACAAGCGTAAGCGGAGAAAACTTAAATTTTATGCTAGAATGAAAGGAGAAGAATGTTTCTTCTGCCGCACAAACTCGGCCAAATACCAAGAGAAGCTAAGAAGCGCCCTCAAAATGGTATTAAACAAGAAACATCGCCAGCGAAGCTAAAGCTAAGATGTACGATGCCAACAGCGGCTAAAGTAGCTATTAATACTATACTATATCTGCAGATGCTTACTGTGTTTTAAAGGGCTATAAATGTTGGAATATAATTAAAATGTTTTAAAATTTAATGATATTTGAGCAATTATAGTATTTATTTACCCAAAAAATATCAATATGTTTGGTGGTGGTGGGGACTTGCCAACTGACCAGTTCAAAGACCAATGACCTCTGGAAATCTGAGCCAGTGAAAGTTTTTTCAAAGGTAATCCAAACTGTGGTGAAACAAAACAGAACCATCCATTGCTGAAATATCAAGGATATATAATATAAACATGAATTCATCCCTTTTATTGATTTCACTTCACTGTTAAGTTTACAAATGTCTTGTATAATAGTCTTATATAAATAGTTGGAGAGATCTGTTGGTATTGATCATTCACTTGCTTGTCCATATTTAAATATAGGCTAATCATATTCTTATATTCGTCAGAGTTGGGCAAGTAAGTTTGGATATTGGGCAAGTAAAATAAAAAGATCACTTGCCTTCACTGAAAAAGCCTAATGTCAAGGCCTGATATGAA
Source organism: Lesueurigobius sanzi (assembly GCA_900303255.1). Taxonomy (NCBI): domain Eukaryota; kingdom Metazoa; phylum Chordata; class Actinopteri; order Gobiiformes; family Gobiidae; genus Lesueurigobius; species Lesueurigobius sanzi. The sequence goes on along the minus strand of OMNZ01028313.1, from coordinate 27,138 downwards.
TGGCGTCAAGCCTTAAACCAACAATCAGAGATCCCTTCCGTACATCAGCTGAAAGTTCATTTTAACTTGGGAAAAATACCTGCACTGTTTGGCGGAGCTCTTAAAAAGGCTGCTAACCTAATCTAGAACTAAACTAATAACATCTAGTTGGCATTTAGTGTCCTTAAAATACCCACAAGAGGAGCAAAGGGCATTCACAGGGCCCCAAGCGGAATCATGTCATGAGGCCCTCGCGACTTCAATGTCATGTTGGATAAATAAATATTCCCATAAATGAGACACAGAGTTGATTCCCCCATCCTTCATCCTGACTATGTTTGTAAAAGAAAGACTACACTCAAAAAGAAATCTAGAAATGAGATTGAAGATTTTATACCACCATAATCTCTTTTGAATTCATGGGACTGTCATCATTTCGGTTCTAGCCCGACCGGCCACATCATGGCTGAGTGTGCTACAGCTTTTAATTCCAATCACTGCCATGTAATTCTGGCAGTGCACGTCCTCCGTAACAAGCCTACTACACAATTATATGTTCCACTTTAAACTAATTCAATTATGCATCGACGCGTACGGCAGCATCACTAAGTTATTTAGGGGATTACATAGTGACATACCAGATCAGCTCTGTTTAAATAAAATATACACAGTGGAGATTATTTTTCAAATCGTGAGCCTTTCTCGGATTTGCACGCTGATAAAATTGAAAGATAGGACTATACATAAACAAAACGCATAGAGGAACATTTCACTAATAATAATAATAATATCAAAGAACTTCCTCTAGATGCCATACAAAAACAAACTCCATGCATGTTTAAAGCATTTGTTCCATGTAAAAGCTACATCATTTATGATATGAACAGAGTTGTCAGGAGTTTACTTTAATTATACTTTGAATAGATTGTATTCCCTTCAGTACACCAGGCATGTACCTACTTGAGCAATATTTTAAAGCGCTAAACTATATTTTAAAGAGCTATATTATATGAACTGTAAGTTACACATTCCGTTGTTGCGACAATGGTGAGATTTTGCGGCAAAATCCATTTTCAGGTTATACAGGGTTTGCACTCATTACTTGAAATTATTTTCCAGGTATTTTCCATGACATTTAAATGTGCAAATATACATAAAACATTGTGATTAGTTATTTTGTGGGGCCTCTCTGCCCTCGCCCCCTGTGGATGCGTTCTAATAATGGCTAAAGCCTTTAACCTTTTGGTCTGAAGAGATTTGAGCTTAGACATGTAAAGCATATGTGTTCTTTGGAACATGATAAATTCGGGAGTCCTCCCCTGGGAAAATTTTGAAATAGAAGATACTTTTTCCTGTGTTTTGAAGCAGAATGAGCTCGTCTTTAGTCTGGTGCGGTGGGCAAAAGTATCACTTACATTTATTTTAAACAAATAAGCAGAAAATAGCAGAAAAGCAGAAAAGCAAAGTGAGGAAAACATGTTTTTCTAGGACATTAGACTTTATTGTAATTTTCCATGTGTTTTCCATGACTTGAAAAAAAGTACGTAATTTTTTTTACAATAAATGGCTTCGCGCAACCATTTACCATGAGTGAACTAAAGGGTTTTGTGTCATCATTCATATTCTATGTAAACTTTTGAGCACAAGGCCAATAGAATGGATCGCTCTTATCGTTTTCTTCTGCAATTTTCAGTGGACATTTTGGTGAATGGTAGGCAGCATCTGACACATTCAGTTATGTAGCACAGTTTATTTAAGTCACAGATCAGCTACAGAGAAAGGGAAGCGATGCTCTGTTTGTGAACAATGTTTTTGCCCATCATAGAATTATTGTGATAATAATAATAATAATGCATCGGTTTTATATAGCGCTTTTTTGGACACTCAAAGGCGCTTTACATGGCATTATTCTTTCACTCCATACTTGGTGGTGGTAAGCTACTATTGTAGCCACAGCTGCCCAGGGGTAGACTGACAGAAGCGAGGCTACCAATTTGCACCATCGGCCCTTCCGACCACCACCACACATTCACGCTCTCAGTACATTCATACCGGCTGTGGGTGAAGTGTCTTGCCCAAGGACACAACGACAGTCTGCAGCTGCAGGAGCCGGGATTCGAACCCCCGACCTCTCGATCATAAGACGACCCGCTCTACCATCTGCGCCACTGTCGCAGATGGTAGAGCGACATTTCCTTAAAACATTCATGTTGCCTACCAAAGCCCCGGACGTGACGACATCGCAATCGCTCGCATTTCCATCCCTCTCTCTATGTTCTTCTATAATGTCACAAGATTTATTTCTGTCCAATGTTGGATTCATTTTTCACCAAGATCTTATATCGATGATGGAAGACGATGATATTCTTATACTTAGCTGCTTACATCATCAGTGACATCAGCTGGAGGCAGGAAGTGAGCAAGATAAATAAGATTAAACTAAAAACTAGTGATTATAAGTGTAAAACTACAACTAAAAATGTGGTCCTGTTGTGGCTTAAAGAGCAAGAACAAGAGGAACAACATTTGACACGATAAAATAAGGTTTAACCTGACATTTACAACAACAGTTAGACATTTGTTTAGCGTTACTATGACAACAGCTACAATGGAAATAGATAGGAATCTAGCTTCCCGCCTCCAGCTAAGGCTCAAATACATACAATGAAAGGGTCTATAGTCTTCCGGTTTAATGAGCATTGGACAGTTCTTAATGCAATTTTAGTAGTTTCAGCATCTCCTTAGATGTTCTCTCTGCTTGACACATGCCAACGATTTAACCCTCTCACAGACGAGCATCTTTTCCACGACCACTAGATGCCTTTCGTTATGCTTGTTTAAGAAATGAGAGGCTACTCATTGAATCAGTAGGGGTTAAAGTTGTTAAGTTAAATGTTGCGACCTAAAGGATAGTAACCCATGCAGCAATTATCCCATAGGGTCTTGGGTATTTTCTTACTGGCCTTTTTTGACCAGGCAATGTTTAATTGTGGTTTTAAAGTACAGCAGTGTACACAAAGCTCACCATCTTTGAAAAAGGGGTTCAGAAAATAAAGTGTGTTAGCCAACTGCAGACACCAAACAACAACAGTTTTAAAGTTGAGAGGTTGGTGAAGCATTAGTTGACCTCTCAAGTCTGAATCACAGTTTTTGACACTACACAAGTGAAGAAACCTTTTTCAAATGTATTTTTTGCCATTGTTGCTCGAGTTTGATAAAGTAGTAGATTTTCTATAGTTAGTTTATCATTGTGTGCCATATAAGAATTAAATGTACAGTAAATGTTGATGGGGATTCTTTGTCCAACTGCTGTGCATGATTATACGATGCCCAGTGTTCACCTACATAAATACTTTTGCAAGACAAGCGCGCCAATACACCCGTCTCACAGAGCATGAAGCTAGCTCTGTGAAACACTTGCACGTAGATTGCTATGGAGGTGATGGCAAATGAAACATTTGCTTACTTGCGCTGATAACACTGTAATTGCCTTGGGAGCATAGCGTTTGGACCATTGTTCCCCAACATTGTGAGTGGGCCTGCTTTAATAATTGCATCCTCAAGCATGAATCCTATTTCCTCTTCTGCATGACTACACAAACAACTGCGACAATTACTGTTGTTGTTCAGTTCCTCCAATTAACTTTATATTAAGTGGCTGGCCAGTGATTCAACACATAAATAGACCGGGCCACAGAGTCATTGTATATTACAGAATCTGTGACCTTGCATATCAACTACAGAGATATGGGTTTTTCAAAGGCTGATGTGGATATTTTGGGGTTTCGGTCACGAGTAGTTTCGGAATTTTTTTTGTTCTTGTATATTCTGATCTGGTATATAATCCTATGTTTTATGTTAATGCTTTTACACTGGGGTTAGGCAACTTCAGGCCCAGGGGCAAAATCCAGCCCTCTACCATGGAATTTGTGGCCCCCAAGATAATTTTGAGAAACATTCTTACACATACAACTGAAAAAACAATTGTCTCAGATCCAAAAATGGCTTAAAAGTGCCTGACTTGAAAAGTTTTAAGATTTGTCAATGGAACAAGTTCTTTTTCTTGCCGTGGAAATTTATGTCTAAATTTAAGTTAAGTAAAACATGTTTTTCGTGGGAACATTACAACATACAGAGTGGCTATGTTTATAAGCAGGCCAAATCTGATCTTTACCGGGTTTCTCGAGCTTATTGAAGTTAGGTTAGGTTAGGTTAGGTTAAACTTTATTGTCCCAGAGGGAAATTTGTCTTGGGCTCACAAGAAGTGGCATATAAACAGCATAATCTGATTTAAATGATCTGATTTAGATGTAATCGAACTTCATTCTGATCTTTCACACATTTAATGTAACAAAGACAGGAGAAAGACTAAATAAAAACATTATTTTTAAAATAAAATCATGAAATAAAAAATTCACAGACCATGACATAAATGCCAAAGGTGTTTAAAGACAAAGAAAAGTGTGCAACCCAGTGGTTAGGGCTGCTGCTAATATGTTCTGCCTTCAGCTTCAGGGGTTTCGGCTCTGATAATTTGCTAATTCTCACTTTCCATTCTACGTTAAAGCCTTAAAATAGTTGAATAAAAACGTGTTGCTATTTTGTAATGTATTTCACGGAGATAACTTAGATTACAAAAAAAAAAAAATGCTGCCTGAACCTGGGATCTTTCAGTTGCTAAACCTGTATAAACTAACCTCTCACGCACTGGAGGGTAATGTCACAGAGCAGTTTAACTCCAAATCTAAACATTTTTAGTCAGCTCCACCTGGTCCCGCAGGTGGACTAATGGGATTGTCCTGTTACTCTAAAATCCCCAGTTCACCCAGAGTTTTGGATGATCTGATTTCTGAATGTAAAGGCATCAGATCTGATTATTGGGTTATCGTCATAGCCACTGAGACAGCTTAAAAAAGAAAAAAATAGAATATAATGGGACATATTATTACAAGTTTGCTGTGGGTCTCTGCTGTTGTAAAGCCAAGTGCAGAAAGTACAGCACAGCTCCTATTTTTTTCATTCCTGTTTTATTGATTTATACCATGCTTGTTATTTCAAATGATTCTCTTTGCGTGTATTGAATGTGGAAAGAGCAGTTTGGGGTAGCGCTGCATGTTTTTAAATGTGCCAAATAAAATCATTTGACCTTGAACTATCGAACCCCTCTCACCTGTTCCAGATCCGGCCTCAACGCCGTCTTCAGTGACGCCCGCGACGGCCCGGACTGAAACAAAGCACAAGCGTGAGACTCAACACACTGGCAAGTCACATTAGTGAGAAGTAATGACTTCAACCCCAGATGACTCCACGCTGATTATCAAGAAGACTCATTATTATTGTCGTATTGCTTTAGTGATTAGGGTTATGTGAGAGGAGAGGTTCATGCAATGAATCTGAGAGGGGCATCCTTACATCACCTCACAGAAAACAGCGGTTAGATAAGGAATTGATAGGTCGCGCTGAGACTGAAAATACCATCATGTGTGTTCATAATCAATACATAGGTAAACAAGAGATACGAAAGGGAAAATACAATAAAAAGAGCAGCCATACTGTGTAACACTTCCCTCAATGACTAGAATTATATACAAGCATTTATTTTCGTTGGGTTTGTTTATTTTTTTAAGCTTATGTTAAAATTAAAAAGATAAAAACATATGAATAGCTGACTCCCGTGTGCTTGCAGTTTAACTTTGGTTTTTATTGGTGATTTTATTGTGACATGCGCTGCACATGGTTCTTTTGGGACTCTTATCGAATTGTCATGCAAAGATGGATAATAGTTACTCTCTGCACATCGGATTAATGACTTCATGTATTTTTGGTGAAACACTGGATGCCATTTCCTCCTTTAATGTCGAGCTTGCTCCGTTTGGACACATAATATTCACTACGGCTCATGAGAAACGATTTACCTCGAGTCCAAAAATTCTCACGTTTAACCTACTGTGAGCTTTTACGGTCATTGCAAAACCAGCTAATCTTGACATCCCCATTGTCCATCAGTATTTGACTTACACGTTTTAGTTTACTTAGCACAGTGGCCGATGATCAACAGGGTGAAAAATGATGTTAATGTGAAGCCTTGGTACATGTTACCTGGTATGTTACACAGTATGGCTTCAAAAACATAATAATAATGAGTAATTCTCATCATGAAGAATGCAAGATGTTATATTTACGAGACAGAAATGTGTGAACACTGAATGGTTTCCTGCAACATATTTGTTAATATACTACTTCTCGTAACCTAATGAACCAAGAGTCAGTTCGAGTCAATTTGAGTTCTATTGAAAAGGATCCATTACTCACATCCTTGTCTGTGTCATTGACCGCCGACACAAAGTTGTCAGGGAAGACGCCCTCTTTCCCTCCGACCTCACCCCTCCACCAGCCAGGCTCCCCCGTGTCCTTTAAAACAGAAAGTACAATAAGATAACAATATATACGCACACATGAACCAGTACTCTACTACAAACACTCCACTCCAAAACAGAACAAAACAGTGAATTCCTGACTAATACTTCCATCATGTGCCACTAGATGGAGGCAGCTGTCCAAGTAAGTCAACCCCAGCATTGAACATGAGAAATCCCTGTTTGTGTGTCACTGAGCTCAGATGACAAAAGTGGAGTAATTTTCATCATAACCTGGGGCATCTGGGGCTCTACAGCTCGCTTGGCAGGTTCTGACAAGCTCCGCAAGTACAACAGAGGGCTGGCTAAATTAACAACAATAATACAAATCACTTTTCATTTGGCTTCACAGAATTATATTGTGCTAGTTGTTTGCATGACTTGTTTTACTGCAAGGGGACAGCTGAAGACACATGGGATTCATTTAGCCCTGTATGACACAAATAAAAAGACAGTTTGTCACTTCATTAGCTGTGTGACTTCGAGTACAAGGCTGTTTTGGCACTCTTTGTTACCGAAGTGGAAAGTCAACAATCACTAAAACAGGTTTGTCCAGATTCTATTGAAGATTGAAGGAGGATTATGGCTCCAAATATAAGAATGTCTTTCATTCACCTTAATGCATAACCGGAATTGTGCATTTGCTTGAAGACTTTAGGTGTAGTGCATGACATTGCTTTTTACTAACAAGAATGGTTTACACTTGTATTGCACTTTTTAAGCCTGTAATAACAAGTTTCTCATAGTTTAGTTTTTTGTCTTTCCAAAATGTGTTGCGACAGTTCTCGTTCATGCTAGACAGACTGTACCTGCACGTTCTCTCTGCATTTCATTGGTTGGCCTGAAATGTTCTGACATCGCGGCTGCCAAGTGTGTCGTTTTATTGAATTCAACTTGCTCCACCAATGAGTTACCCAAAAGTTCTTTACACCCCGCCTCTATCTGAAAACGGTTGACCACCGCCTATCAATGACGTGGATAAATGCACCGATGCGGTCAATACATTTAATGCTGCCTTCCCTTTCAGAAGGAGGAATTGTGGGAAATCTGCATGATGATGTTTTTGTGGGGTCTTGTTTTACGCATATGGAGAGGAGACAGACTGACAGTGCTGTGCCCAGTGCTGTGATAGCGTTCAACCTGTACTGTATTTTCCGGACTATAAGTCGCACTTTTTTCATTGTTTGGCTGGTCCTGCGACTTATATATGAACTAATAGTTGCGTTAACATACCAGACACCTTTTCTGTTCATTGTTTATGCTTTGTGTATCTGAATAACCATCAATGTGTTGCGTTAGCATACCGTACACCTGTTCAGCCAGTTGTTCTCTATTGTATTGAGATGAAATGTCTGTTCTTGGTCTTGGATTTTTAAAAATAAATTGCCCCCCAAAAATGCGACTTATAGTCCCGTGCAACTTATATGTTTTTTTCTTCTTCATTATGCATTTTTTGCCTGGTGCGACTTATACTCTGGTGCGACTTACGCCTCATTTACATACAGTACGTTATGGCCACGTCCCGTTTTACGCACGTCTGCCTTAACAATAGAATGTAATGTATGTTAATGTAAAATTATGTGGATGTTTACACCATTGCGTCACGTCAACGTCACGTCTGCGGCTCCACTGCAAGGAAATGCAGAGGTTCTATTTTGTATGGATCCCGCAAGCGTCATCAATGCTTTTTTTCACAGTACAGCGCTTTGTTTATCA
>OMNZ01028313.1:0-15306 GCA_900303255.1 Lesueurigobius sanzi | reverse complement strand
TTTAAAACAGCAACTGTCCGCTCTGTGAATCTTCTACAGCAAAAAAATCTCTTGATTTTATATCAGACAAATATACAAAACACATCGTTATTTTTCAGACGTAAATGTGAAGATCTCAGTCGATGTTTCCCCATTAATCTCAATGGATGCAGCCTCTGGTGTCACCGAAAAGGGGGCGTTAACCTTGTCGTTGCTCCTGTCTATTCATGAGCTGCAGCGTCAAAACGGCCACCAGGGAATATTCAAAGAACAGAACTCCAGCTATGTTTTTTCTTGAGGGAACATCATTAGTGAAAAGCTCTAAAACTTTTGAAAATTCTGTCTTTTTTTGATCCCCGGAGCTACTTATGCTTCTCTTACTCGTGTAACTATTCGACTGGCATTCATGTGCAGCCAAGATGATACTGTATTTCAACACAATTATGGAATTACTTAAATGTTTGGAGGGCGTGTTCAACGTGTTCAGAACAAGTAGAAAATGCATCAGAAATGTGACTTATTAAGCGCATGTAGGAATGTAGAAGACGCCTTGTTGGGACGCTACTTGGAAAGGGCTAGCCAGCTATTTTAGTAGTTGGAGATGCCTGCACGATAACCAGTTTAGGCAGTATTGTCTAATGAACTTGTTTGTGGTTAAATGTGTGTGTGGGGGGTTTGTCCTTCTAGACGTGCATCTGTTTACTTTGGACCCACAAACTATCACACAATTGAAGCAACGCCAGATGACTAATGATCACTCCACCTTATTACATGGTATTTGATATTTAACCCATGTAATCTCAGTCATTATCACTGATACACTGGCAAAGAAACCCCATCCCAACTAACCCAGGCCTACTTTGACTCAAATGCAAACAGGGCAGGCTAAAAGGCCCATTGCATACATATTAGGTTGGCATTAAGCATGACTTCATGCCGAGACATGTAAAGTCGCAAGAGGTTACGCCTTAACAGCTCCACTACTGCAACTTCCTTTTTCGAACTTTTAGAGAGAACAAGACATTAGGTTGCACACAGATCCGAAATGTGTGACAGTGGGGTGCCTGCCGTACCCATCTCCTCTGCTGTGGCCTCATTGGACTCTCCGTCTTCTGCCCCGGTGTCTAGCTCTTTGACAAAGTTCGAAGGGAAGAGTCCGGACTTCCCGTTAAAGGTGCCACTCCACCAGCCTTCTTCTACCTGCACAGGAGCAAAGAGAAACTTCATCAAAAACACAATATTTCGTATTTTGGATGCATTTCTTCAAGGATTAAGAGGGGTGGAAACACACGTAATCCAATACCACTGGACTGCTTCCAATTGAAAACCTAAAACTAATTACAGCCTAATAAACTTGCTCTCGGTTGTCATTTGTTTCTTCCCATCAGATTCAGCAGATTTCCATTTCGTAAAATAAACCTTTTCTTGTTCTTACAAAATTTCAAGTCGGCATGCAAAAGTGAGTCTTGATCGGATTGCAACAACGAAATAAAACCTAAAGACTCCGGGTTATCCATTTCCTGCTCTTTGATTCCTGCCCCGACTTGCCAACCCACTGCAGCGAGCCTAATAATTTTAGAGGCCGAGTTCAAAGTGCAGAGAGCGGCGGGACCTACCTCTTCAGTGATCTCGATGATGTCGCCCGCTTTCAGCTCCAGCTCGTCCTCGTTCTGCGGCTGGTACTCGAACAGCACTCGGCACTGCCTCTTCTTCGGCTCTGTCAACAGGAGTCTCAGTGTTAGTTGCCCGACCTGCTCCGTGGCACAATAGCTGCGCGCGTGTGTGTGTGTGTCAGAGTTTATGCTGCGCTCAAGGCGGCTGAAATCGAACGGGGCAGCGCAGGGGGGAGGGAGGGGTGGGCCCAGGGTGTCCGAGGAGTGGGAGGGGCCCTTCGCAAGGTGCTTTAACTCAGGTGATCGTCCGCGACGCTCACGCTCACCCAGGAGGCAGGGAAGTGCACCTGTGGTTTCAAATCATGGTTTAATGGGCATTTTTAAAGAATCATAATTTAGAAGAAGCTCTGTGCTAAAGAGGATGGGTTTCTAGCTCAACATTTATGAACGACTTTGTGTTACATTAGTGTTTTAGACGCAACGAAACACAAATTGGTGAGTGATTGTGCAAAGCATTGTGGCTAAGTGCAAAATAAATTTTAAAAACTGATGATATATTTGTTTAGTTCGCCACAGAATAGTATACTTTGATATTAAAATTGCTGTGCTGCTACGGATTAAAAGTCTTGATAGGAAAGCTTTTTATTTAGTTACCTACTAGTCCTAGTCCATGAATTCTACGACACAGATTATAGTATTAGCTGTAGATTAAATGGATTGTTTCATGGCTCTGACCTGAGGACAGTCATTTCGAAACTGTCTTTTTACACTTATGTCGTCGCCGTCTCGTTCTGCCTTCTACCGCAGAGCAAGACTGGACACGGTGAAAGTATGCAGCTGGAGGGAGAGTTTGAAAAGAGACGCGTCCCTCCCTCCCCCTGCCTCCCCGGTCACATTTGAAGCGGCGTACTTTTGGCCTGGGCTGGGGGGTGCGGCTGGAAGCCCCCCAGCGGGATGCCGATGGCGCTCATTCGATTGACCATTTTCTGCACGTTCCCTGAAGACTTTTCTCGCAGGGGAGCGGTGGCCTCCTCTTTGGGCTCATTTTTGCTCTCCTTGGCCTCTTTGGGATCCTTTTTCAGCTCCTGAAACAAGACATCAAGCTCAGTATCAGAGTGGGGCCAACGGACTTACCGTAACTAGATGTTGAACATATATTTTAGGTCATTCCAAGTGAAGTTGACCAATTTCAGGAACGAAAAGACAGTTACAACTATGATGATTGTTGTTCATATAATTCAGACTCTGGAGTTAATATTATTTTTGTTTGAGAAAAAAATAAAGGTTTCGAAAAGTGGCTGTTTCACCTTTTGCAAAATACCACAGTTCCGAAATACAATTGTAAAAAAAGATACAATAATGTAAAATACAATAACATACAAATTATCTGGATTTTCATAGTTTATTAAATATTTTGTTGGTGCTTTTGACACTCAATACTTCAGTGGCTTATTTTATTATTTTTATGCACCACACAACTCGAATGGCAGAGCTATGACACCATCTCCTATTACATTTATACCACTTCTAATAAATGTTAAATAGTGCTTGTTAGTACATTTTAGGCTAAATATGATAATTAGTCTGTTAAAGAGGAAGCTCCTGATGACTGAACATGCTCAAACACGAGTGAAATAAAACAACTTCAGGTATGTTTGTCTTGAGGGGAGCATTATATCATATTAAAGATAAAGAAAATAGCAAGTTGAAATATTACAGTCAATTGGACTGGACATGGATGGCCTCCAGGAAGAATAGAAGTCAAATACTTTGGGAAAGAAAAATAAATAAAGATAAGATGTAGCAAGTCCACATTAGGGCTGCACATTTAATCGATAATGAAAAGACATCGCAATTTTAAAACTGCAATAGCCTGACTGCAAAAGGCTGAGGTTTTCTTTCTTCTCTGTGTTCCCTCATAAACATGATGAGTGGTGAAATGGTACTTTTATGAGTCTGCCCCAGAACGGTGCTATTGGACTGGTTTGAGTCTATTGGACTTTTTTTTGGGCAGCACGAAGATGAAATGGCTGACAATACTCAATTGCTTGAAAAATAAAACATAAATACATAATGTTAAAAGTCCACATCATAGTATTCCCTGCATTATTCAAATGGGTCTGTATTTTGAACCGTTTGGCTGCTACACATAATGATAACTTTCCTATTGTCCCTGTACTGTATTCTGGCATCTGACACAGTGATTGGAATATGACTTTATGAATTTATGAACCATAGACAAGTCTATACAGGTATGTAAACGTATGCCTTTCATAGAATATGAATGAGAACACAAAAACCTTTATTTCACTCATGGTTAGTGGTTGCACGAAGCCATTTATTGTCAAAAATCCTGTTTGTTTACACTTTTCAACTACAAACTAGCCAAAGGTTTTTGTGTTATCATTCAAAAAGATTAAAAGGGTATGTGGCAACAACTGTGCGTGAAACAATGAATAGCTTGTACTGCCAATTTTGAACATTTAAATTGTAATCGTAGGCAAAAATTCTTCAGTCTTCATCTGTACTCTGTAGTTGAAGTGTAGGACGTTTCGATCTTACTCCAAAGATCGTCATCAGCTAATGAAGGCCTGAAGGCCTCCAGGCCTTCAGTAGCTGATACAGATGAAGACTGAAGAATTTTTGCCTACGATGGACAACTCCTGTACGACTGAGAACCTACACAAATATAAATTGTAACTCCATTCGATTGAGATTAATTGCGCAGCCCTGAATCTAACACGCGTTTATCAATATAGACCGTGGTGTGAACAGACCGAAACAGCAGTGAGCATTCCTAAAGCCGCTCGAAATGCACGACAGGTTTGGTGTGATCCGCGTCCATGTGTTTCAGCCCACTCGCGCTAAATGTAGCAACAACAACCACAGTCATTCCCACAGACTCTGCCCAGTCCACACCTTCACCAAACATCAGATACCAGAGGCTCTGCGCAGGCACCGTCCTATCCCAGCATGCATTTCTACCCAGCCTTTCCTGCACTCGACACTGTGCACACTGTGAATGTCATTTGTATAAACTTCACAGGTGTTCAAACAAAGAAAGTTATAATTAAACATGAGCCTTGTTGCGGTAGACTCTCGCTTCCCAAAAAACTCAAAGGTCAAGAGTCCATAATAATAAAAAGGAAACACGCTTTACGTAACAATACCACCACCATATAATATCACGGTGTAGTCGGGCTGCACAGTATACAAGTAAAGTACCATTTTCTTGAAATAAGTATATTTGCCCTTGATATGAGCAGGTAACTAATTTGAAAAAACAATTTGAAAAAATATTTTTTTTTTTTAAGAAAGAAACATCTTATTGCATTTCAAATTTGCTTGAAATTAGACACCATCTTATTTTAAGTGCAAAGATACTTCCATTTACAGATCATTTTAGTTACTTACTCAAATCAAGGGCAAATAAAAAATAAAAAAAAACATTAAATGAGTTTAAGTGAAGCAACAATATATCACAAAGAGTTCCATTTGACTGAGACATATAGATGGGTTCCAAAGTTGACAAATTTCATCAAAATTCATATTAGATATCAGTTGTTTACATTGGTTAGGCTTGAATAATGGCAATGATGAACTGCTGTTAAGGCTAGAAAATACTTCAAAGTACGTAGAAAGCTGGTCACTGGAGGAGTGGCCGGAAAGTCACTTTAAGTGCAGGCGAACGATTGTGGGACCCATGCAAAATATGTATAATAATAATAATAATAATAATAATACAAATACTGGAGCTAACATTGGTTTGGAGGGTGCCGAGTCCTGTAGGACCTGCACCACGTGTACGCAAGATAAATCTAACAGCTAAGGCATTTAGTTTTTGGCATGTAACAATGCTAACCGGAATATCCCCTAATATCAACTATCAACTTCGGACCATTTGGCTGGTTTGATGGAAGTCTCTATTCTTCTGAAAAGCGTGCACACCTGCGACCAATTAAGTCCTCTGCTGTTGGTGCAACATGACGGCATTGTGTTGTTTTAATTAAATGCAAAAACAAACGTGGCAATGCTAGTACAATGCAGTACACCTAATTTAGTACGCATACATCACATGACAGGGGTTTATTTGTTTGCAAACAAAAAATATATGGAACTAACAAATGTTCAAAAACTTTACTTTTAGTTATAATTATTTAGTTCCAATAAAGCAGTGTTTCTCAAACTTTTTCAGACCAAGGACCACTTTCTGCTCCAAAAATGTTTTGAGGACCACCTAACCCACCAAGTCGCTCAAACAAGCCAAAAATACTTCAATATTGGGATAGAAATGAAATAATATTATGATCGTTATTATGATGCTTTGGATTCATGCCTACATAAAATTAACCTGATTCGAAATGCAGAACCTGACAATGTCAATAAAAATGCATTGATTACTAACTAATAATAAAGATATTAACAAACATTATGCTGCTTTTAGGCTGTTTCTGTTCAAAGTCCAAATAAGCGTGTGACCTGTGACTGACGGCGAGCCCCGATGGAGCCACCTCTCAACAACAACAAAACATATTTCTATATCTTTGTAGGGCAAAATTGGCTGTATTTTATTGAGATTAAGTATGACAGTCTAAAAATCAATGAATTATATCAAGTGAAAATTTGCGGAGCATATAGGCACTAAATGCAATTTTATTTTGAAATTTTCTTGCGGACCACCAGTGGGCCGCGGACCACAGTTTGAGAAGCACTGCAATAAAGCCTTGTTGTACTGTTATAGCCTTTAGTTAGGGCTGTGCAATTAATCAAAATTTGATTACGATTACTTCACTGCATGATTACAAAAACAGTGTAATGGAGAAAAACGATTATAGCCGACGACGGGCGACACATCTCCGCGAGTAAATGTCGTTAAAATAAGTGCAAAGTTATAATTTTACCAAAACTGCTAACTATGCACTTTGACAGCGCACCACGATGATGTCATCATCAGCCACGTGCAGAAGTGTGCAGGTGAGTGCATGCCAGCAGGTGTGATGTGTGAGGACTCAGACACCTTTCCCAAAGTGAATATACAACAATATCTTTTGCATTGTTTTGTTTTAAAAAATGCCATCAAACAAATAATCGTTTGAATAATCGTGATTTCAATTATGACAAAAATAATCTTGATTATTATTTTTTCTATAATGGAGCAGCCCTAGCTTTAGTCTTATTTGTATTTTGTGTTCAACTGTAATGGAACATACATACTACACATTGAAACATTTTGGAAAATATTGCAGGGATATTGTAACAATACTGTACACTGGTATTGCATATTGCAAGTGTGTCAATATCATGCAGCCCTAGTGTGTAGTAGAGTGACTGGCCCCGTTTCAATAATACAATGGACACAACAAGCACTTTCTCCCGGCATGAAAGACTATACTGGAGACAGGATATTATGTTAAATACGCCACAACTGTTGATCTGCTCCATGAACATCTCACACTTACAACTGTAACTCCGCCTAGTTCATACTGTATAAAACTGGAAAGCTGTGGATGTGGAGCGGTCTATTAAAGAGAGATGAAAGCTTAAAGATCCTCAAACACCATTATCAAAATAGAAAAGCCTTGTGAATAGTCAGCAAACATCATTGAAATTAGTTATAGACACTGCCTGCTCATCTGTCACAAACTTAATACTCCAGCGTTTCAGGCAAACCAGACAACAACCTCATAAACTTAAACAAATAATTCTTGCTATAAACCAATTTTCTGCGACATATTGTAACTGGAAAGGTTTACGAACCGAGGGGGATCTTTTCATGCTCCTGGTGAACATGTCTCATTGCGAGCTGAGGTCCGGACAGGCGGAAGGGAGAGACTTCTACCGGGAGCAAAGTTCAACGGGCTGCAGCTCCTTACAGGATTACACTTCCCCTTCGGAGTCTACGGCGCGTTTAGCAGATTACCCATCTCACTGCGGGGATTAGAGCCGCGCACAGAGTACACAGCGGATTAACGCGGGAGAACCAGCAGAGATCAACAAGGACGGACTGTTAAGATTTAATACATTTGAGATCACAAGGAAGATAACTGCTCATCTAAAACACTGCAGAATGAGCTGGATAGGGCAAAATATTATACTAATGTTATAGAGATTAAAGGGGTGGGAGCGTCTGGGTACATCACGATTCAAAACAATATACAGTACAAATGAATGCTTATATTTCATTCTATTTATTGGCCTTTCTGTGTGGAGTTTGCATGTTCTCCCCCACGTCTACAGGTTTCCTCCTGGTGCTCCAGTTCCACTAAAAACATGTACAATAGATCAGGATGAAAAAGAGTGTGTTTGTGAGTGCAATTAGCCACACACATGGTTCTTATGCATGTTCATTAACATGCACTGTCCCAACCAAATAAATAAATAAAATGAAAATGGGCAAAAGAAATATAGGATCCCTGACTTGCGGACTGAAAATAGGCCTTTGCATTTGGGGTGTCAGTGAAAGATCGCTTTATTTACATTTAAATGCACACAAAACCACAGTCCTGGTTCCAAAAGAAATAAATCAACCACAGTTAATTATAAACACTTTCTTTAAAATGTATTTATTTATGTGACAATATTAGGTCCAAGTGAATAAAATTGTAGTGCTGACCTTTGGGATTGTATTGTATTTCCGTTTGTATTATCGGCCTCTACGGACTGTGACAGCCTCATAAATATGGCTGAAGGTCATCAGAAGTAAACAAAAACCAGCCCAGGTATGATTTTGACGAGGATATGTAAACCATTGCAAATCCTAAGTAAGTCTTTCTATAGGACTTATTTTTCATCAGTAGGTGTGAGAAGTGAACCCTGCTCTGAACACCCTCCCTTCACCTGTCACAACCCACGCCCCTCACTCCACCTCCACACACTGCTCGGATGATGCTTTCAAATTCAAAGGGAAAACAAATTTATCGTATCTTATCTGTGTAACACATTTACCAGCAGAATAAATAAAAATATGTAGCAAAGTAATAAATATTTGCTAACTACCCCCAGCTAAACTTCCATTTGTAACTATTTGTTGAGGTTTTAAATCCCACATCCCTCGAGCGCCTCTTGAAAATCTCAGATTTTAGCAGCAGAGGTCAAAATAAAAATGACCTGACAATTCCCTGGAGTAGATATTAAACTAATTAAACAAACAGCCTTGAACCTTTATTCAAATCTGACTGAAACCGTAGGATTGATGTTTTTTTTCTTTCTGATGACTTTTATTCTATTTCATTCAATCACTTTTTCAACTTTTTATTGCAGCTTTAAAGAACCTTCGACAAATGCAGCACATAAACCTCTGTCGACCAGTAGAACGTAACAGAACACCAAAAATCCCTCATTTGAGTGGCACCTTGACGAAGTTGTCCGGGAACAGCCCCCTCCTGCCGTTGAGCTCGCCCTCCATCCAGCCGTCCTCCTCGATGCAGCGCACATTTTTGATGAGGTCACCGGGGTGAAGGGTCAGCTCGTCCTCGTGACTCGCCTCGTACTCGTACTCCGCCACCACCTCTGCGCAAACAATTACAAACACACCTGGGTCAACCTTTCGTTTTCTTTTTCAGAATTGCAGAGGTATTTTAGGACGGGGAATTAATTACAATTTTTTGGGTGGTTTTCAGAAATTGTCGAGTTGCATCTGGGACACTAAGCTCATCATGACATACAAGACACATGCCCAGCAGACTTGTTGCAAAGGAGATGCAAACCATTTCCGGAGGAGAAATCATTTGAATACATCTAACTGGGCTTTAAGAAAATAAGGAAGCAAATAGCGGATTTGATTTATTAAAATTTTTTCTGAGAAACCGAACACTTATCACATGTCACAGGTCACAGAAGTACAAACAAGGCCTTTTATTTCTACTCAAGTCACTTTTTATACGTGATAATACTTTAGTAGCAAGTGTAATGATGCAATATATTCAGTTGTTGCTAAAGTCTGAATCAGTTTATTTCCACGTTTGATCCAGAGGAAATGCCTCTCTAAACATGCAGCAGATACGTGTGTGCTGATCCTCCTTTACACAGAGGCAGGGGGCGTGGCCTGTGGGAGACATGTGGACAGAGTGGACAACTGACTAATATACTTCAGAGACTCAGCGCTGGGGACTCTAAAATTACTTTTGTTTTCTTTTTTTAGGATAAAAGTGCACGTCCATAGACATGTTGTTATAATGAACCAGAGCTGCTGAACATCTGTGCAACACGGCTCCTTACAAATAGCCACTAGAGCAGCGGATCTCAACTCGTATAGCGCCAGGACTAGATTGCACCCATCAGATACTGGAATGGGATATCGGAGCTGATAACAGAAAAAATACAATTTCCGGTACCAATTCCAAATATCCGATGCTGAACTGATACTTTCACCAACTTAATCTGAATATGGACATGATGTGTGTCATTTGAAAGCTCTGAATATGTAGAATTGAGGCATTGCATTTGTTCCACAATCCTGCAGCAGTTAGCAGTATGCTAAAGCTAGCTTTTACAATCAAGGCCTGGAAAGAATCTATGACTGAGTCACACCTAGAGCAGTGAAGTAGGCTATGGGTCACTATAGTGGAAGTCTGTGTTTGTATTTTAGTTTCTGAAATACTGTAACATGATCACTGATATAACATATTTGTAAAGCATTAATGATAAGATCTTTTTATGTTGGAAGTTCTCTATATTAATAACAAGGACCAGTCATTTTTTACACACTACAAAATAGTCTCTTTACATAAACAACAAATGATGTCATCTACAAACCTACTTTTTTTTTTTTTAATTCTCCCGGTATCGGTTGGCATTGGTAGACACTCAAACCCCCAGTATTGGTATCGGAAGCAAAAAAGCTGGATCGGTGCATCTCTAGTCAGGACCCACCAGCCCATTACCATCACCATTTGAACAGACTACACTGCAAATGTAATTAAGAAAGAAGAACAATTTGGCCTTGATTTGAGTAAATTAAAAAGAGTCAAAATGACTTTAATTATTATTCTTACCCAGTTGAGAACCGCTGCACTAGACATTATTCAAATTAATGTTAAAATAGTCTCTCACGATCACTCCAAATGCAAATGGTATTGCCCAATCTTGTCACATTGGTTGACACTCGGCTGTTGCTCATGTTAACATATTAATAAAAATAAATTGTTTTGTTTATTTTCCCCATAACCGTCCTAACACATTCAGAACAGGGGTGAAGTTATAAAAACATTTCACACCTTTCAGTGCTAATGTCATACATCTATTTTGCCTGTTTTTAGCATCAGTGCAACTTCCGATATGTCAGTAAACAAATGTTCATAATACGACACGCAGTCCTCTTGTTTCAAATGGATTTTACTCCTCTGAGAGATGGAAAAGGAGTACAGACATGATCAATCAATCAATCAATTTATTTTTGTAACGCCCAATATCATAACAGAAGTCATCTCAAAGGTCGGTATGGACAAAAACAAATCAATATCAGACATCAATAATGATCAAAAATAAGTCACACACGAATGAAATGTCTCGACCAGATGTAATGTCCCGTGAATAAGTAAATCACTTAGAGTAACAAGCTTAGAGTATCCCCCATCCTTAGACCTTCCTCTGCGGCGAGGAAAAAACCCCAAAAAAACAGAAATCACATGGTAAAAAAAATTGAGGAAACCTCGGAGAAAACCAATTTAAAGGAAGGATCCATTTCCCTTGGACGGATGGGCTAGTGGTGAGTTTTGGTCGACCAGAAATAGCAATGTTCAGCAAGAGTTGCAGAAGAAATTTAAACTGGTAAACGTCCCGGGTGGACTGGAGTCCTGCAGCAGTGTTCAACACGAGGGGTAGGCGTGGCCAACACGAGGGGTAGGCGTGGCCGACGCCGTCCATGATGACAAAGTTGTGACAGTGTCTGGACTGAGGATTCTTCACATACTTCAGATCTGCAGCTGTGACATGTGACCAGAACAGACCAACCAGAGAACAGACTCCACAGAACTTATCACAGCTCGGTGAGATCAGAGTCGTTCTTCATCTATTGATAGTAAATCAAGACAAATGAAGGACTGAACCGAGGCACTTCAAATGTAACTGTTTATTATTCCCATCCTAAGAAAGTCAAACTGTTTATTATGAATCTAAATGAAAACATATTCAATCTTACTTGAGAAGAATGATCATCTTTGATTATCAGTTTTGAAGTGCACCATTTTGACACTAGACCAATATGTTTTTGAAGCATCTGCAGCACTTAGCATGGCTTGTACCAGGACTACATCCGGATGTGTAAATCTTTCATAACCAGAGCATAAAACAGGCAGGACACTGACAACAGAATGGTCACAACTGATGCGCAACACAAGAACAAGAGGAAGGAAAGACATTTAGGAAGATGATGTTCACCACAAGTGAGATATGGCCATTTCTGACAACAGGGCAGCAACTAATGATTATTAAGTAAAATACTGTAAGTAAGTAAAGTATAATAACGTGCTGTCCTTTATTATTGGTTATGTTATTTTGCTCTCCACTTCTGACAGATTGTATCTTTCACAGTTGATCAGCATCCTGACTGAGCCTGACTCATGATGGTGTCTGTCTGTTGCACTGTGTGGGTGCTGTGTCTGTGACCAGATCTCCATTAAGTTCTTTATTCGCTCATCACTATAAAACATCTCTTGTTCTGCTCTAGGGCACAAAGATTAGGTACAGAAAAGGTACAAAATTTATTAAAATAAAATTTACACTAAATTAGTCATTAAAATATATGTAATCAAGAAAAAAAGATACACATTTTTAAAAAAAAAATGCATATAATTGTATAGATACAAAGCAATTTTGTTTATGACCGAAATTTATTTGATTATATTTTCTCCTATAATTGAGCTGCCTTACTTAAGTATTTGTAATGTATCAATTGGTTTAGTTTGTGAATTTGGGTAATGTATGAGGATTGCCCCGTTGATTGGCTCAAACTCTGGTGAGAAAGCTACCAGACCAATCACAGCACGGGAGGCGGGAGTTAGTGACGATGTTTCAGCACGCCTTTATCTTCTGTTTTGAATGAGCTGAACTTGTCCTTAGAACCACAACAACTGGCTGCTCTGAAGGTTTATTCTTTTAAAAAGGACGTTTTCACCACTCTTCCTTCTGTGTTTATGTCACATCAGAGTTTCTCTGATTGGTTTACGATGGGTTTGTTAGTCCTGCCCCTAGTCTCAAATTTGAAAGCCAGCCAACAGAGCAATAACAGACTGTCTTCCAATGTATCCCATATATGGAGTCAGGCTGGCTTGTCAGGCTTAGGGGGTCAGGCCCAAAAAGGTTTGCTCTACAGGACCAAACATTGTATAACTTAATGTATGGAATATAGACCCACGAGAGCGAAGTGAAGGGCGACCCGTCTTTTGCCACGAGGACCAGCACATACAGAGTCACATAAAAAAAGGTTCACTATCTTTACACAGTCTTTATGCCATGGACCTGGTGTTGTTTACATCGCTCCCACTTCCTACTTTTCATGCCATTGGCATGTTTGGTACTTCAAAAAATGTTAATTGTGGTTCATCATTTACACATAGGGGGCAGCATGCACCTTTGTGTTAGACATAGAAATAAAAGGAGAAAAGTGGAGACTGATCGTTAGCAAGTCGGCTACTCCAGTACACCTTTCAGAATCTGTAAGCCTGCTCAGTGTATTTTCCCTATAGCCGTTGGTATTAGCAATTTATGAACTATCTGGATGTTTTCAGCAGCTGTCAACCATCAACCACATTTGTGTGATGTCATAGCTTAGTTAGAAATCCTAACTGAATGAACAGACCTTTTGAAATTTTTGAAAAGACTAGAAAAAGCATGTAAAAGTGGCATCTGAGCAAAATGCTGAATCAGTTTTCTGCTTTTTTGAGGGTCGGATGCACGCTCATTTGGCCACAAAACCTTCTCTTATAATAATATGTTAATGATAGAGAAATCACAGACATTATATAAATATCATAAGGACTTCTCCATTCATTTGAATTGGGGAGAGAACGTTCTATTATGCCGAGTCTGGGGATTTTAAGCTAGCTCATACCAGTATTTGATTCAACATTCTCACATAGCTAAGGGCATTGATAGCTGGCCCAAAAGTACAAATTACGCTACTTAACACTACAATGTCAAACAGTAGACACTAATACTAGGATAATACTTCTCGTACACGGTTAATCAGCAGGAAAAACATGGTTTAGTGTTTAGTTCCACTTCAGGTCTGTAATGCACTTTCCATGTCAGTGTCGGCTCTGGCTGAACGTTGCTCGGGCACAGACAGGAAAAGCAAGAGAGTAGAGGTTGAAAGAAAAAGGAAGGAAATGAGGGACGAAGCGCAGAAGGCCATTCGGAGTGACTGAGGCCAAGCTCCTTCCGAGAGCATTCCACTGACCAGAGCGCTGCTGCTGACACACAGGGAAATCCCTGTTACACAACACACTTTTACTACAGGCTCTGGCCACATTGGACTATCACTGTAGTAGAGGGGCAGACGAAAGGCAATGAAAAGTAATTGGTTTTGTCCATAACATTATAACTGTAATTCAATATGACACAAAATAGGGATAATAAATGACCTATAACCCTGGGATTGTAAATAAGGATATGCTGGAACTGGAGCCTGCCATAAACTCTGCTAGCACTAGCCACACAAAGGTAAATATTAGCTCAGAACATGACTGTAGGAGTGGCCACTCAAGGCCAGATTGTATACCTCCATTGTGCGCGAGAATGAAAAACATAATAATTAAAAGCCATGGTGCAGAGGTTCTCAAATGCCACGGACTTTATTCAACTATTCATTGAAGATCAGTTTGTGCTTTAGTAATGTATTTTTTTCTCTATTAGGCAAGTTTTAGTTTAGAGATTATTTAGTCCCATTTAATTTAATACAATTTTAGACATTTGTTAGACACAATTTCATCAGGGTTTGATCTTGATCTAGGCTTGGTGGGATATTAATGATGAAGGTAGCCTGCGTGGCTTTCCCCATAGAGTTCAGCACGGGGGGAAAGTGGGTGTGTACTACATTTTACTTGCAGAGGGACATCCAGAAATCTTACCAGACAGAAGTGTCAATCCAATTCTATGGGAGACAAACAGTTTTTGAAAGAAACTTATGAAAAGAAAATGTCCAAATGTTGTACTTGATCAGTATTTGATAGCGCTTGGATTCACAAACCTGCCATATTATTCTTATGACTAAAAGTCCTTTCTACTGGCCGACATCATGCACGTTTTTGAATATACTCACCACTTTTGAACACCTTTATGAGAAAATAATTGAACCTTAGTTCATATTTACTGACTAACTGCGTTTCCATTTTTTTAAATTCGCATTTTTCCAAAATGCGCATAATCAGAGCGCCCAACAAATGCGAATATTTACGTGTTTCCATCTGGACGTTATAGCGAATAACTAAGTTGTAACTATAGCAACAGTAGACAAGAACACAACTGAGAGAGATGGAGCCAGGGCAGCAAATTACCCTAAATGTCCTGGGACAAATTATAAATGTACTCTCAGTGCAGCTTGCCGTGGTCAAACAAAATGCAGCAAGAAGGAGACGCCAAAGAGAACTTGCGATGCAGGTAATAGTTGCACACGCAATGCGCCGATGGAGTTTCTCCATATACTTGGGAAAGGGAGCGACAACAGTGTTTTTTTGAGGTTGTTGTAGCTCGGCATTTTATGCCAACCCTTTGGCTA
>OMNZ01028312.1:0-22237 GCA_900303255.1 Lesueurigobius sanzi | reverse complement strand
TCATAAGTAAAAATTAGCTTCAATTCAGAATATTTGATGTTATTCTTAGTAATTTTGACTTGTCAAGTAAGATTATCTGCCAATGGAACAAGTATTTTAGCACTTCAATTAAGAAAAAAATGACTTCCTGCACTTAAAATTAGATAATAAATCAAAGTTATCTCTATATATCGCAGTGTGTAAATCGGATCCAAAATTTTCAATTTCATTATTACAAATTTGAATTTTTTTTGCCAAAAAGTGCCCTATTTGTTACAAGGGATTCTGCCTAGACTATTTTAAATCAAAACCTCAATAACTTATAAGGTTATAAACAGTTGGTAAAAAGTCAATAATTATCATGTAGTTACTATTTTTGATGTTTATTTTCTTCTTCACAATGAAAACAAGCTGCTGACCTGCTGTAATGTATGTTTTTTTTTTAGGCGGAATTCATATTTTCTGCCTTTCATCCTCAATTACTCAGGCCCACTATGATTTTCTTGAAAATTTTCACATCTACAGTATCCCCATCGACATTCATATCATATGAGAGCAATATGAACATTTTAGACATTTTACACGCTGTTAAAAGTCTTCCAGAGGATATGTTTACCAAATTCGGAAAAAACTGCCACGGGCTTAAGAGGTTAAAGAATATGGAGTTAGATTTGTCAGATATAGCTGTGTGTCTGCCTCAGCTGTGGCGACGGAGCTTGTCCTCTGCAGGTGACACAGTTTGCACAACATGTCTTACTCCCTCATGGCTTCAGCTAAACACCGCGGCTCCTCTGTCATTTACACAGGTGCATCCACTGTTTACACTGCGCAACCGGAGTAACCAGCACCACATCCACACCTACTTTATACACACTGCACAAGTATAAATTAGACTTATGAGGATACAAGTTTAAATGAGCTAAATTAACAGTATCCCTCATATCGTTTTACACAATTAAATACTAGTCTCGTTCGCTGGAGCCTGCCCCCACGAGCACAAAAAGTCAATATGCATTTTAGTTCCAAAGCTGATTCAAAGTTTGGTTACAAGACTAGGTTGTCCAGTCAGACTTAGATTTTGCATATAGTTGGTGTAGACATTAACTGAAGTGAAATAAAATTTGAGTCCATGCCTTCAGGCCGGATAAGAATAGATATGCCTACTTCCTATACAGCCTATGGGACTGTACATATACTGTAGCAGTCAGCCAATCCCAGGTCATCCAAAAAAAGGAAACATAACCAAATTATATGACAGGCAGCCAGAGTTTATTCAAAGCGACACCTGGATCCTGCAAAGAATAATGCCTACAGTGTCCCTTTAGTTCTATTTACACTTGGATTAGACCTGGGCAACAAAGTTTGACTTGGTCATTTTACCCTGCACTGTCAGGGCTACAGAGTGTGACTAATTTGGTCGCACATGCACCTAAATATTGGGCTTGACCAAATATTTTTCCTTGCCCAGTTCCTTGCCCACTTGCACCAGTACAACTGCCCTGCCCTGTCCAGCCCATGCCATTATAAACACTGCACTGCACCAGCACGAACGAGACTTTACTCACAGCATTTTAAGATCAGACTCGCTCCTCTCTCGCTCGTCCTGCTGCGTCCACACTTCATTTTCATGGTTTTAGTGGTGTTTTCTTTAAAAAAATATAATTAACAGCAGTTATAATACACACATTTTATTTCACTTTAGTTTTATTACTCGGGTGATGGAGCTATCGCCGCAGAAGTAAAACGAAAGTAAAGTCAGCTCCGTCAGAAGATGTCAAAGATCCTCTGTTGAAATAATCACTTACTCTGTGTCCCTTCAAAGCACAAATATCTCCAATTTTTTTTCAAAACATGTTTTTTTGCAGCTGGTAAATTACTATAAAATAGGTATTTATAAACTTTATTACCCTAAACCTAATTCACTGACAATTCTTTACGAGCAATTTGAACAGCTTCTGTAACATTCTGCAATACCTTTAGAGCTGAGTAATGTTAAAGCTAACTTTCACTGACATTACATGTAGTATTATTATTATTATTATTATGTACAATGTATTGTTTTAGAAGATGAATTTAAAAAGAAAATTGCTAGATAGTAAATAATATTGATAGAAGTATTGGCATTGAACCATGTTTGTACAATACTTTCCAACATCTCTAAAGTGGTGCGTCCAAGCTATGTCGGGTGTACCAGTGCAACCACCTCAAAGTGTTTGTCTGGAGCCTTGCCTCTGGACGTAGCTTTGGTTTAGCCCTGGGTAATTCTGTTTTACATCACTTGGCAGCACCGAAGACTGAAAATCAATGGCTCCAATAATACAGAGAAAGCAGCAATTCCACTCAGCAATCTCTACCTGTGGGGTTTGTGTTTAGTGTCCATGATCTATTCTCATCGAAATCCTGCACAAACTGGGAGCTGCGATTCTGGGCCACACTCATTTAGGTCAGTCCGGTCTAAAAGCATTTTTCACCGCTCTCCTCTGTGTCGGAGCCTATGGGAGTTTTGCAGAATGCCCCCAGCTGCTACCATCCCACATCCACCAGTGCCCAGCCGGCCTGGTCACATCACTCACTGCGCTGGGCCAACGCTTTGGGTGGTAGATTGGTAATACTTTGGCCTTTTTGTACATAAAAACCTCAAAAACATGGTGATTTGTCGGCACCAAACTGGGACTAGAGTAGAACTGAACTGGGACAATCTATAGGACCAAACCAGAACTAGAACCAGACTAAATCAAGAAGGACGATTGAGATATTAAACAGGGCAAAACTTGTATCAACCAGATCTAAATCCAGAAAGAAAACGAGTTATTGATTCATCGTAATAAAGAATCTGATGATTAATCGATTGTCAAAATAATAGAATAGTTGCAGCCATACTAAAGTTAATATTGGACAAAACTACTGTATCTCTACAATCTCTACTACTGGAATAATATGAAGTCCTCCCAATAACCCCATTTAAACCAGGCAGACTGACCTCAAACTATAACAAAATCCGGACCAGGACCCTCATCACTCTGTTGACCTGGTGTTTAGGATGTTGTCTCTGTCTGTTTGGAGTCTAAACTGTGCACAGACCTCACCACATGGAGGTGCACGGCCTTTTGTTTGGTCTGTCTGAACAGGTGCACCTTCTTTGTTGCATCCCGTGGACAGCTGCTGCTTTGCCTGGTATCACACGCCACTATTCAATCCCCTATTTTCCAGGAAACATTTTGTAATTTGGCCCGCTTTTTTGACTCATCCACTGCATGTGTGCGAAACCATCTACATGTAAAAGTGAACAGCATGCTGTGTTCACATGAGATGCATGATTGAAAGGAGAGCGGATACATCTCTTGTACATGCTGGATTTCTTTCTGTTGCATTGTAAGTTAGAGGTCATAAACCATTTCAAATAACCTAGTTTTCAGACAAAAGATATTAGGACACTCCACTTAAGACCAGGGCTGGGCTATCACGCTGGAGACACTGGACGGTCCATCTTATACCTTTTTCAAGCCTTTTAGAACTTATTATCTACACCTCAGCACTGGATTTTCATGTTTTGTAACTTAAAATAATGTGTTTGTAAAGCTGATTAACGTAATGAGAATCAGATTTTGGAAAATGCAACATCCCTGGACTTAAGAGAGAAGCAGTTCATGAAAGGCCAAAAGCAACTTCATGGCTTCCAGTGATTAGCAAGAACTGGCTTGTAGGTAATTTGAGTGCCACCTCAAGACATCACCAGGTGAAACAGTGCCTTGTGCTCTTAGGAAGGAAAGAAAGAATTTGAAGGTCACTTAAACATACAGTACATGAAGTAAACAAAACACAGGTCCCAGGAGGGCTGGGGAATACGATGACAACATTTAATCATGATCAGAAGAACCATGTGAAGATCCCCTTGGAGACAACATGTAGCTCTGATACAGTCACGTTCCCCCTCCACTCCTCCTGTTGGTCCGTCTTTGTTATGCGTTACGAGTGACACACCAATTTAACCAAATAGAGCAAAGTATGACCACTCAGAAGAATCTCAAACCAACCAAGTGTATCAAAATTGTGATCTACTTTCTAAGAAAACCGTGATTATAAAATGATTTTGAAGTTTCAGGACATGAGCATCAAAATGTTACTTGTACTAGCACCCCCAGACTGAGGGCCACAGTTTTATAGGTATTAATCTTGGTGAGTTGAAAGTTTTTGTCATTTGCAGAAATGTTGTAAGACTTAACGATCGCTGGCAGCTAACATTATCTCAGAGTGAAAAATGGACTCCAAATGAGTTCCTCTTTGCCATTAACCTAATTCCACAAGATGAGCAGAAGTCTGTAGTTCAATAGACTTCAATAGGATTTGTAAATAAAACCATACACCTCATAGTTTGAGTCTGTTTTAGCCAAACCATGATAAATATGTTATCATTCACAATAGACTATATGAGACACTGTACCTTTTTGTATGTGTTGTAAGACAGCTTATAAATTGCCCAATGTATTTGTCGAACTGGTTTGGCTATTTAAAAAGGCCTAATTTGTTTGTGCACATCTTAAACTTGTTCTTAGAAACGATCAGTCTGATGTTGGGCAGGTTTGGATTATTTCATATACTGTAGTTACAAATGCATTTTGTCTTAAATGGAAGATGCGATTCCAGTAGTTCTGTTTATGTAGCGGAAGTCCAGCATGTGATTTTATGTTCACAGACGCTGCCCATTTGACAATGTGGAAGTTATTATGCAATATCTCACCACTATTTCTACCCCATTACCCCTTTGGTTCCCCTATTATCAGCATAAGCCTTATGTTTTAAAGTATATTCCAGAGTCTGCAAATAAGTTAAGAACAACTTGACTCCACAGTTATTCAGCGATTGATTCAGTACATTAGTTGACATAAAAAAAAACTTAGCATTGATTCAAATACATTCATATCAGTTTGATGGTCGCACACATTCCCTTAGACCTGTTGAGTGGGTGTGTCTGTCACCCCGCTCTCTAAGCCCCAGCAGTTGCCTTGAGTGGGACGCCGTCAGAAACAAAAGACACTAATTCCTCCAGTGTCCTGTGAAGGAGGACGAGCTGCAGGAGTCAATGAGGGCCTCGACCCCGCGACCCGCGTGTCATGTGGGGTCCATGAAGCTCTGTGCTAACGGATTACCGCCCTTATGTTGGCGCACCGATACTTAGCACAGCAGACGCGCGGTGAAAGGCTGGCACATGACAGGCAGGGTGAGTGATAAGTTGATTGATCACAGCGGACAGCTCATCACACACACGGACTGCCACTTAAGCAATTTAAGCACCTTTTATTCCACTTTTTCACGTAATTTCGAAGACTTGGCATTGATGCTTTCTGTTGCTGAACAATTTTGAAAGATAGTGCCGTTTTTGATCTTTTATCGTTGCTACATCTCTGTTGTTTATCAAGTTTAGTTTCATCCAGGAAGTCGCTGTTTAGAGGTACTTTTGCAATCAAGCAAAGATTACATATAATCAAAATATGAGATAAAAATCATATAAATGAAACTTAATTGGAAGCTAATTAGAGTTAATCAAGGACTATTGTAGATTTATAAACATAGAAGGTCAATGCATGCAGCACAAAATGGCTAAAGCCCTGGACATCTGACCTGGTGGTGTGTGTAAAACAGCAGGTGACCTGGGTTTAATCTGGTTTACTGCTGTGTCCTTTACCACACAGTTCTCTTTGTTGCATATCCTGTACTGCAGCAATGGGTATAAGGACTGAAGAATCCCTTTGATCCTAAACCATCCTGTTCAATAAAGCCTGTAGGCCAAAATATCTGAAAAGAAAATCAGACAGAGTTTGATTGGTTTCTGGTTACTCCCACAGTGCCAATGGTTGTGAAGTTCATCATTCACATCCAAGACCAGCCCCCATTTACTACACATTTATATAAGTTGGTGTGCAAATATAGACAAATCTGATGATCTTTCACAAGTTGACATCCCTTCAAAGCATTCCTAAACAAGCATGAAAGACACCACCTGGAATAGGTTTAGATTAGGGCTGAAACAACTAATCTATTATTGAAAAAGTTGTTTCTGGTATATACATGGACTCAAACAGAGGAAGAATGATATAAAAAGGATTTATTATTGGAAAAACTATTTTGTCTTTAAAAGGCAGGGTGTGTAAGACTTTTTGTTGTAAATAGTTCATAAATATTACCTTTGTAGATCCTCAGATATTGCAAAATGAGACGCACATTATTGTTACCAGATCCTAAAGGAGGCTAAAACCATCTGTATTTTAATATATAAGAGGACTCTCTCAGGCTTCCACAAACCTGTCCCCAAACCAGCCCCGCATTAGTGCTAGAGCAGCCCCAAGGTGTTAAAGCTACTGTATGTGACTGAATTCAGCAACGTATAGGCAAAGATTCTTCAGTCTTCATCTGTACTCTGTAGTTGAAGTGTAGGACGTTTCGATCTCAGTCCAAAGATCGTCCTCAGCTTAATAAAGACTTGAACACGTCCGTGGGTCTCTTAAGAGTAAACCAGAAGGAGGAGTTAACCTCTAAGTCCCTCCTTTTAGTCCAAACTTTGGACTAAGATTGAAACGTCCTACACTTCAACTACAGAGTACAGATGAAGACTGAAGAATCTTTGCCTACGATGGACAACTCCTGTACGACTGAGAACCTACACAGATGAATTCAGCAGCGTTTGTCAATACGAATTCAGAAGTAGTCTCTTTTCAAACCACATTATCTACTGACACTACTTTTGATAAACATCTCAAGACACCAAAACACAGCATCATTTGTGCTGGAAAATTGATAAAAAAATACAAATTGTGCACTGTCGCAGTAAACCGATAAATCAATTTATCATAAAAATAATCCACAGATGAATTGTTTACAGAAATAATCGTTAGTTGCAGCTCTATACTTCACAAACATTGAATTCCACCAACTTTGTGAAATAGTATGTGGAAAGTAATACCCACCACACCGCCTTGTTTACAAAACAACAACTAAACCAAGAAGCTAATCATAAAAATGATGTCAAATTGTTTTTTCCTGCATCATTTTGCCTCAAATAAATAAAAAAAACACACATTTAGTGCATTCTCACAGTCTTTTCTCCATGTATGTATTTATTGAATGCAACTGTGGAATTCCTTTCATTAAGAAAAGTTCCCATAGGTGCCTCACAGTTTACGCGCGGTTTCTTGCCCTGCTTCTCTTGTCCTCCCATCCTCCCTCCCATCTCTCACCCCTCTCCTCTCTAAACTTTCTTTTCCTTGGAGAGACTTTAAGGAGGAATGCCATTCACCACATTCAGCCGCGCTCCCCCTAAAATCCCGGCTGCAAACATGTTCCCACTGATTCACTCAAAGAATTAATTGCTCCAAATAATCTCACCATCTGGTCGCGGAGGTCCATACCTACCGGGCTGGGGGCCATTCACATGCCTGTAATGCCACCGCGACGTAGGGAAAAAGACGAACACAGAAAGGAAGAGAGAGTTGGTTGGTGTTGGCAGCGGGCTGAAAGGACAGAGCGATGACAAAGCCCGCCATCTGCTCCCTGCCTTTCTCAGAGGCGACCCCAAAACGCAGACACACACCCGGCTTCTCCATGATACCACCACGGATCGCTCACAGGAATGTCATTGAGGAGAGAAAAGAGGAAGTAGAAAGGGGAGAGAGGACAAGAAAAGAAAACTTTGTATTATATCACTGACGCGGTGTGTCTCTAGTCAGATTTCTATTAGCAATATAGAATATGGTCCTCCGTGTGGTTCTTCCAAACCAGGGTTACGGGGTAGGTGAGCGCTTGGCAGGGGGTACTTGGACTAAAGATGAAACTGAATAATAGTTTAAAATTATTTTCAAGGGAAAGGAATTTAAAGCTACAATAAGCAGAAAGCTTGGCCGGCCCGACCATCTCACAATCACCTTCAAAACTGAAAAAAATTAAAAATAAATCATCAGTGTTTCCGAGGGAGCCATTACTTAGAGTAATGAAAGACCCAATGTGTATGCAAGACATAAAAAGATAGGAAACCACCATAATGTTACAGCAGCAGAAGATTTCTGTTGACTGTAACTTCTCAACCATACAGGTCCCTCAAAGGCAAAGATTCTCCAGTCGTCATCTGTACTTTGTAGTTGAAACGTACTACATTTCTTCATCCGAAGAGCTTCGTCAGGGCACTGAGGACTCTTGGACACAGGTGGATTTAATATAAAGAACTTGGAGGAATTTACTTGTTTTACCTCTCTTTATTCTAAAGGCTACTCTCACCTAGAGAAAAAAAGACATCTCAGTCTCACTGACCCTCCTCACACTTGATCACTGCTCGTTACCTGTCTATTGTTCTGCCCTGGGCTCTGTCCAAGCCTCATTAGCATGAGAGCTCCAGGTTTAGGGCAAAGGAGACTGCTGTAAACAGGAGCCAAATTAAAAGCCCTCCATTTCTGTTCATAGAAGGATTTTGTTTCATTGCAAAAATAACTCCTTACTCCTCACTCAAACCATCTTGTTTCATTAGTTAATATCTTGATTGGTGACTTTAAGATAGAAACAAACTGCACACTGAGGGCCGCTAGAGCTTTCCCTGTGGTGTTGATACATATTTTTACGCAGTGGTTGTTCAGTTTCTCCAAAATAATGTTCTTTGCCTTCCTCTTTGATTGAGTAAACTCAACTGCTCTGGTTGTGCCTCTGAGTGTTTGTCTCAATGTGCTCATTGGTCTGAAATAGGCTGGGATTTTATGTTGTTGAAAAATCCTCTGAAGCTTTTCTAAGAGCCCAGCTACATAAGGCACAGAGACTCCTCTCCTCCTTGGTTCTGTAGCCTGATGTTTGTCCCATTCTTTAACTATCTTATTTTGAGATTTGGCAAAGGACCATTTAGGATACCTACACATTTTGTACCTGTGTTTACTGTTCTAATTACCCCTGGTTTGTGTTGTACAGGGTGGTTAGAGTCAACAGGTATTGGATAGTGTATTTGATGCTTTTTGTTAACAGTTTTGCTGTGTACTTTAATGTCACTTTTGAATGAAATACATTAATAAAATGAAATGAAAAAGAGTGGCCTTTCTGAATACCTCTGTTTGAAGTTGTCTGCCCTCTCTTATCTAGTATTGGGAGGGATGTGCCAATTTTTTTCCATGTATAAGTTAGTAACTATGGGAGAGACGGTAGAGCCCATTGTACAATCATGCATCTGTTTGTAGAAGTTACACCTGGGCCTTCAATGGGCAAACCACGTCACTCTTTACCTGTGTGAACGTCCAGTATGAGCATCAGTATGAGCATCAGTATGAGCATCAGTATGAGCATCAGTATGAGCATCGTGCTGGTGGTTGTGAAAGAGGCTATTCTATTCGTCAGTCAACACTAAATAAAATAATTAAGTCTAAATTTTGAAAGGTGCTGAGTAAATGTAAGACAATATTGAGGCATTATCTATTTGTCAATTCATGTTTTAGTTTTTACCACTATACTTGCAATAGCAATTATCACATACATGATTATATACAGTATGGGGACAAAAACAAACAAACCTGTGATCGTCCACTGTATTGGTTCCCTCATTATGAAATCCTTGGGGGTGGGAAAAAAAGAGAAAAAGGCATTCCTTTCTGCTTTTATTTTTGCATATCCAAACATTAAAAGGCATTCCACATAATCTCCCTCTTTTGCCTTTACAAAGACAACAAGTCATGGGGCGGGGCGTGTAAATCCCGTTATAGGTATGCAGTGAATAAGACACAGCTTGGGTCGAGGACTGTGCCCTCACAGTAAAAAAACAGCGCTATAGTCTTTATATTGTGTGTGTGGGTGGCTGCTGTGTGCCCCGGTCAGATGTGTTCATTGTTTATGCTTCAGGGGTGTTGTTGCTCCCTGCCCCTCCACACCTCCGGGGGCAGTGTAACAGGTGTGTGCACTGTGTGGCCTTGAACCCCCACACCGGCCGCTCACCAGCTCCGATGGCTGCAGGGTCTGTGTCCGAAACAACAAAAACAGGAAAAATAATTAGGGAGCTCAGGCTGCTGTCAGGTCAAAGCATCTAATACAGACTTTACATGCACTGAGCCGATACTGGACAGATACAACACATCAATCAATCAAAAATGCATTTGTCCCACAGGGGCAATTAAAAGGCACGCAGAGTAGTAAACAGTCACAGAAAACAACAAGAATTAAATATAATTACCCTATGTAGTCACTTAAGTAAACTTATATACTTTGATACTTAAAACTGTAATAAAATTGTGCATCACAACAAGGAAAGTGCATTTGTGCATTTCTACAAAAACATGAGGAACAGCTGTAGGAACAAAGGTTTTTAGTTAAAGACATATATGTATATATACAGTAGATTATAGATAGATGTGTTAAACAGTACTTTCCATATATATTAACACATTTTGTGGTTGGCTTTTGCACTTCGTTTTAAGAAACAATGAAAACTGACACCTTTCTGAAGTTGAGTAATGCTGACATTGTCCACTTCACTTCATTATACACTTCTTTCTGACTTTCTAATGTAAACTAAAAGACTTGTACAATTTATTTAGAATACATTGAAGGCACAAATAAGATAAGATTGACCTCACGATGTTTAGTGTTTAAACACCTGACTTAAAAATGGTTATTGTCACAAGACACCTGTATGCATTGAGTGGCTACTGTATGAATGGTTTAGTGGTTTAATTTTCATAATTTTATGTACTTTTGTAAGTGTAACATCAACCTGTCCAGGGACTGTGGGTGGAAATTAGCATTTTTTTGCTATAACCTGGCACATGGCATCTTTTCTTTTCTTATACTAATGCCATTTGTGCATTGACCCTGATCAAATAAAAAAAAAATATATAAATAAATGCAAGGTTCCTATTATTTTGGTTAAACGTCTTGCATGATGCTAAATGGCTTTGTTAGCTAGCTGTTGTTACTTCTGCATTACTTCAAACATCTCCACTTGCTTTAGGACTACTGCATGTGTGTGTGTTTACGCAGTGGTGACGTAGCGATGCAATGTGGGACTACAACAGAGACAGATCTTTGTGCTTATTGGACCTTTAAAACTAGTATTGACCCAATCTCCTTCATAGCCCAAACAATATGGCGTGTCCTCAAAGCCAGCTGAGTTTAAACATTTCCATGTACTTTGAAGTGTGTGTATCTTTCTGTCTCATTTCAGAGTTTTATATCCCGCACATTCCAGCAGCTTTCCCACTATCGCACAGTTACTTCTCCAGAGCACACTTGTCATGGAAAATTGCCTTCTTGGTTTTGAGTCCAAACAGCTTTATTTGGATGGAGAGAGGCACTGGAGCCTGTCTTCACTTAATACATGTGGCTTATTTTGACAGAAATGAGAGTCACGGCGGACAGACTAGTTACATTTACTTGAGTAACTTTTCTGAGTAAAAGGTTTTCGTATTTCTAATGCCATATTCCATAATGCATGGAGACTCATCACAAGAAGCTCCTGGTTTTGATGTAGGAATTATATGCTTGAGTGCTGATTAACTGTTGGAGAATAAATCATATTTTTCATGTAACCCAACTGATAAAGCATGATGTGATAGAACCACTCACAAGTTGAATTTCTTTCAAAACATCTAGTGTAAATATTGAGTTAATCTAAAAGATGACTATACCACATCTGGTCTGTTCATCGACATAATCGTGTTCAGCAACCTGTTTATGTAATGACAAATAAGATTTCTTCGACTAAAACTGTTTAATTTTGATGGAAAAAACTTACTAGTTTTATGTTTAGTCTGATTTATAACTTCCATACAAACAGTTATTAAAGACTTTATTCTTTGATTTGATTAGTGTATGATCAAAACAATGTTCATTTTATCATTACCAAAGATTCTTGAGTTGTCTGTATCTGTATTACATGTAGCTGAAGTGTAAGATGTTTCACTTCTCATCCAAGAAGCTTTGTCAGCGTCACAAAATAATTATGGACACACATAATTTTTTTAGACACGCTCCTTCGTGCGGCCTCCGTGCGGCTCAATTTTCCACATCGGCGTCCAAAAAACATTAGGTAGACGGTCCAGCACGGGAGACCTTCTGTGTTGCTAGCCAAAAACCGTATATCGTATACTGTAAATGCCACCAAATTTCTCTCTGCCTTAACCCAAGCCTCTTATTTCAGTGTGGAACTTCCATGTGGGAAGTATAATGTACCCCTTAATATAGACCACTTGGACTGGGAGGGGTCTACCTTTATAGTACCACCTCTCTATATACTAAAAGCTACTCTCACCTAAAGAAAAATAACTCTTTGTGGTTTAGTTTCAGTCTCAACAACCCGATTCTCATCTGATCACTGCTCATTACCTCATTGATCTGCCGTAGGCTGTCTCAGCCTCATTAGCCTCATTAGCCTCATTAGCATGACAGCTCCAGGGCTAAGGAGGCTGTTGTAAACAGGCGCCAAGTTGAAACGTAGACCTCCATTTCTGTTCATTGAAGGATTTTGTTTCCTTAACAACACTAACTAAACAACTAAGAGTGGTGTTTCTTTACATGAGAGTAGATTTAAGGATAAATAGGGGTCCATATTAAGTCTGCCTGTGTCCAGAATTCTTGAATGAAAAGTGTCTTACATTTCAACTACAGAGTACAGATGACGACTTATGAATCTTTGCCTATGATGGATGAACAATTCCTGTACGACTGAGTGCTTACACAGACAATGTTCACTTTACTTTAAGTCATTACTTTTACTAGAATGAGTTTGGACCCAACTAACAATTGAAACTTTCAGTAAAAATGGGGTAAAGGGCCTTTAAGCACTTCATTTGACTGCTCTTCCTCTTCTAGTTACGGGTCTTGTATTTTCAGCTCGGGGACAGGAGCCAGCACAGATGGTGAGGTACCAAAGGCAGCTCACTTTTTCTCATGCCTCTAAATGGGAGCCGCTCTCTTTCTTAGCTAATATTTAGCTCCTTCAAATGCTAATGTAGTGGCAGTGCTCTCCAAGGTTAGCATAACAACTATGGGAAAGCTTCAGATCTCCGACATTTGTTTACTAGATGAAAGAGTGAGTGAAAGAGAGAGAGCGAGAGAGAGAGTGCCACTATATCTCAAGGAGGACCCAGTCAATTTGAGCTCACGCCAGCACAGTGCCGACCCATTTCCACACAGTTAATTTGGCTACATGCACTTATTTTCCTCTCCGCTGATTTTGTTATCGAGCTTTAAAGATATGTCGCTCAGAAGTGGTGTGTGTGGGAAGTGGGATTCTGTATCATAATAAATAAAGGATGGAGAAAATATTGCTGCACAAATTGGGTGACCGGTTATGATTCTGAAATAGACACGAAAATAAATCACAGATGCTTTGTGGGAGATTATTTAAATTAAACAGGAAGTGTTGGCTTGTGGACGGAGATGGGAAACGTTTGAATGTGAGAATTTACTGAGTGTGCTAAAACGCTTGGTGGTTTGTATTACAGTCTAATATAAAATGTTCAAAGCTGGTAGCTTTAATTGTCAGTTTAACATAATATACGGATAATTGAAAATACATTCATCTCAAACATTTGGAACAAGCTGAATCTATAGCAAAAGTTAAAATATGTACACAACATACAAAGCAGCTTATCAGTTCAACAACCTACTCATGTCACACACGTTTCTTTTTCACGTTTTATGTATATATACATATATATATTATATATATATATATATATAAATATATTATGCAAATAACTACACTTTTTCTTTTAAACCCTAAAAACAATTGATCCTGGAGCATCATAAAGGCCGCTGTGATGGAATGTAAAGGTGGCATTTTGCCGTTAGTGTGCTTCTAGCCAGCCCCAGTCCAGGGCTTTGGATTCACCCGGAGGTCTTGCTTTTCCACATGTGACATGGGCTACTCTTTAGGGGGCGGGGTTTACCGGCCATGGCTCCTAAGAACACAAATACCGCAATGAATGAAAGCAACAGTCTGGAACAAGATAAGAACACTGTGGATACATACTGCCTTTTGATGGACTTTATTAAATTATTCTGAAGCTCCAAGACAAAAAATAGAGGAAAGAAGCTGCTAAAAAAACAATCTACGAAAGTAAGCTATGTGCTAATGTTATGCTAACAGCAGCTAAAGTTGTGCTAACAGCGGCTAGTGCCATCGATCGGCAAGATTGCTTTTCACAGCCGCAGTATAATGTTGTGAAACAACAAGCTGGAAGGACGTTCAGTCAGGAGTCAGCAGTCTGTTCATGTATCAGTTCAGCTCGCTTTGACCGGCTGAGGATGGTCCCAAAACTTGTGCCTGGTTCACCCGGATTGATCCGCCTCTGGCATATGGAAACAAAACACTAAGCAGGTAGACCAGGCACTGGGCTCGGCATTGCCAGTAGAAACGGGCTATAAAAGGCCAAATACACAATAATATAAGGATAAATGTATTTATTGCAAGAAATGTACTACTTATTTCTAGATAATGTTTTGCACTGGGAGATGTTTAATTGTGATATATCAGAGTTCACTCTTCACATAAAGTTATTTAGACACTAAAGTGTGTTAAATGTATTCACTGATAGTGACATGGCAGCTACAGGAGATGTTTGCAGCTTTTGTTTTTCTTTTTAGCTAATGCCTGCTAATCCCCCCTAAAATGGGGGATTTGTATGGTAGCCTTCAATTTATAACATTAAATCCTGAACTCGATACTTTGCTCTTAGTTGTTATTAGAGGATTTAACTTTTTGCCCATGGAGATACTGCTGCACACGTCAACACCATTTAGACTTTGTACCATTTGTGCCTAAAATGATTACAGATATATTGTATCTACTTTCTTGCGCACACTTCTGCCCAGTTGCAGAAAGCTGTTTTTATTCTGTCTTTAGCTCCATTTGATCCATTGTTAAGAGGAAACAAAATTATTTATATCACCATGGAAACACCAATCGCAGCGGAACAGCGAGAAATAAAACACAAAATGCCAAATCCGCCTCATTTCTGATTAGAGCTCCCTCTGATGCTATCGACGTGTGCTACTTTTACCACATAAAAACAATTCTCTTTTAGCTTCAGGGAAAACGCGGATAAACTCAATTATTTAAATGTATCAAAACACAGACAGTAAAAAGGTCCACAACACGTAACACCATTTCCCCAGCTGAGGCCAGACGCTCAGATTATACTTCAAAACTGCAATAAAGCACTATCTTTCCTGCATCTCCATAATGCATTATTCACTGGCAGTTGCCGAGAGGAGACTCTGGAGAATGGTTAAGAAGCCACTACAATATTTATGTGGCGTGGTGCAGCAGTGAAGACACACAAAAATATGAAACACTGTATAGGCTGCCAAGTTTCCATATGGACAGTGCATATATCACACTCAAACAATATTCAACCTGTTTTGTTTGGGCCGCCAAAGGGACGTCCTGGAACAATGCAGGTAAATAGGAGAAACTAAACTGAAACTATTCCTGTCAATTGGTGACAAAGGGGATTTTTGATATCGGATTTTGTCTTTGACTAGACTAGTTTTTAAAGGGGGGGTGGACCGAGACTTGGAAATGTTGTGTTTGTAGGAGCTACTTACGGAAATGATGTCACTACAATGTAAGAAAACGCAATTTCATAAATCTATTGGTGAATCATTGCAATATTTAAACAGCTTATTGCGAATAATATGCAATTTATTTGGTTCCAGGTGAAAGGTTACATCTTACGAGAAACCTGAAAACAAAATGGGGCGTTGGCCAATTGGTAACTTTTTTCTGATCTGAGGTGACATTTGAAGTCTTGTCTTCACCCCCCAGTCCACCACCTGCAATGTCACTTATTAGTTATCTTATCTTATTTTTTTTAATCCACTGTATATACGAGATGTTTTTCTAACACAGTTAATACAGTTTTATTGATAGATGCTAAGAGTAGAAGAGAGAAGAGACTTATTTTATTTCATCAGTATTAGCTTTTTTAAAATTTAGTTTATTATCCTATTCCAGTATTATTACTACTGTTTACAAACTTTTTCTTCCTGATGGCACATTTCCTGACTTTTTGCACCCCCCTTTATGATCCTGTCCTAAGAGCTGTTGTAAATTCCTCCATTGTGATATCAATAAAGAACTATCTTATCTTATCTTCAGCAACATCATCGGAAACTATCCTGAAATGTACAATTTGAGCAGCCATCTGAAAGTCTGCATTATCTGCCCATGTGCTGGAGGAATTCTTAAGAATGTTCGTGGCAGATCCAGAATAAAACACATTGTGGTGACAAAACCACTGTTTTCTGTTTCCCTTCATAATCTGCTTGATGAAGGGCGTCACACTTTCATAGCGTGGAGGACATTCAGATCGTCCAGTCGCTCTGTGTCCTGTTTGGCTGCTTACCGTAATGCCTTGTGTAAACTGCCCATTCACACTTACTCTGTGTTACTGCTGCCATAATGGCCAGTTTAAACGCACTCAAAGCATGTCTGTGCCACCAAATGAAAAAAATAGGTCTCACAAGTGTGATTAGTGAAATGTTTAGTCTATAATCCTGCAATATGGGTTTTAGATTGTTACCCAATGCAGAAAAAGAGCATCCCCTCCCTAATATGTAATTACAGTAGCTTAATTTGTTTGTTTTACCTTACTTAATACATTTATTGCTAGATGAAGCCCTAAAACAGTTGTGCCCAGCATGGAGGGCCACAGCTCGGTGGCCAGTGCAGGCAAATATTCAACTGAGCTAATTTGAGAGCGGTCTAAACCTTTTCCCACACCTGTATTTAGTCTGGAACCAGTTAACACAAGCTCTGTCTCACAATAAAATATTACTTTTTGAGGTTTTAATTGTGTAGAATTCTTAAACTTGCAGAAAAAAGTATCATCTCTGGCCATGTGTGCCAACTCAACAAAAAGCTTATGGGCCATCAAAAATTGGATGAAGTGCCTCATTTTTTGCACCAAAGGCCTAAAACTTTGATCTTAATGAAGTACTACTGCTTCTCTCAGTTGGTCTGCTCTGGAAACCTTTAAAACATCTTCCTTACCTTCCAACTTTCTTCCTAAATCATCTTCTGGAAGCCAAAACCTAATGCAGGGTCCTAACAAGGTTATCTAAAACTTTTTCTTTTTTTTTTAACCATGCTTTAACGGACCACCCTACTGCAAATATGTGAAGTTTTTCACAGCAGTAAACACAAACTTGTCTCTAACTAAACTAGGACAAACGTCAACATTTTGTAGTGATTGCTCCAAAGGGAAGCTCTCAGTCTCCTGGAACTGTCTGTCTACCGTGAACGCCTCATAAATCATCTGGTGTGACAAAATTAGGAGAGCTGGTTCACCACATGTTTACAGAATACACTTTGTACATAGTTTTGGCTGGGACGCGTTACTCTATAGAGATACTACAGAGCTGCTATATCTTCTACGGCGCTG
Organism: Lesueurigobius sanzi; assembly: GCA_900303255.1. Lineage (NCBI taxonomy): Eukaryota > Metazoa > Chordata > Actinopteri > Gobiiformes > Gobiidae > Lesueurigobius > Lesueurigobius sanzi. Next base: position 4,856 of record OMNZ01028312.1, on the reverse strand, counting down.
TCACTTTCTCCCAGGCAATGGCCCACATTTATGTCACTTTCCAGGCCAGCCATTATCCCAGGCATCTTCACATGGGACTTGTACAGTAGGATCAGCTTCTCCCTCTTCGGCTGTGATCTATTTGAAAGCCAGAGACACAAAACACAGCCCCGATGCTAAATATATATCTGAGTATAGGCCCGGGGAAGCACGTTTGATTAAGGACACGGAGCCTGTGTGTTCTGTGCAGTGCAACATGCTTCTCAATGTAACAGAGCAAGGATTAACTCTACACATCATTAATGGTAACGATGTACTGTGGAAGGTAATGGTGTAGATATCGCACCACTGAAAACGATCATAAAGACGGCTGTTGGGTTTGTGTAATGAGGAAAAAAAAGAGCGAGGGCAGTTAAAGAAAGGGGTGGCTTACAGAAGAAATGGTTTCTTCTTTTTTGCAACTAGTGGAAAAGTGTTTACAGCACATGACGCCGTTTGTGGCATGCTACAACATTCTGAATGGGGATTACATCAATTTGCCCTTGATTTGAGAAACAAATTTTATGAAAGCTGCAACACTTGAATTAGGAAGAAACATCAACATATTTCAAAAAAACTTCAAATTCCTTATATAATGTTGTCACTATGGCACAAATCAAGTGTTGCCGGTTCAACAAGATTCAACAAGAAGACAGTATTCGGGTCTGTACGTTGTGCCTGAGCGGTGGGTGAAGCCGTGTCAGCAGAAGTCCACTGACCCAGGAAATGTGTGCTCGGTCCCAGGTGAGACAGGTGCATGTGGCAGGTCAGTTTGGCTCAGCTCCAAGTCATTGCTAAATGTTGTGTCAGGATCGGTACAGGAATCCCTGAGGCAGCACACTCCACCACGCTTCACGCTGTAATGCACTGACACAAGTATTTCAGATGATTAGAGGGAACAGTTTTTATATGAGAAATTGTTTGAAACAGAAAGGTTTATGAAGGAAGTGTTATCTGTGTGGAGTCAAAACAGTTTAAATGCAACTTCTCACTTAACAGTTCTGTGGGATTCACTGTTTTTGGAGTTTAATCCTGGTGTGATCCTGTACATTTTCAATGTAGTATCAATGTTTGCCACAGAATTCTCCTTAGACTACGGGGGCCCTGGTGATTGAAATGTTTTAGTCCAAAAAAGTTAATTTGGTCTTCTAGTGGTAAAGTGGTAAGTACTTTCTTTTTGACCAGTTTAGGTTTTTCTTCCTCAGAGTTGGTTAAGCTGGACACACACTAGAGGATTTTTAGCCCGCTTTTCAGTCTTTCTGAGTCTGTGGTGGGACTCCTCATGTGTGTGTATGTGTGTCCTCATGTCTGTCCGTAAGTGTGTGTGGTCTGTGCACAGATCTTTAGTCTCAAAAGATTAAAACCATTTGCCGCTATGGTGTGAGCGGGACTACAGCGCCATCTGCAGTTCAACTTCTTCAGTACAGCGTCCCAGGTGTATGAAAGCAAAAAAGCCCCCTCATCCCGGTTTACTGTCCCGGGGGCACATTTCCGAATGTCAATAGCCGAATAGCCACTATCTCGGACCACTGCAAAAGAGAAAACCACATTATGGACTGGGATGGAGCCAAAATCATCGGTACTGAGGACAACATATATCGGCGCTGGATAAAGGAAGCTATTGAAATTCGGAAACGTGCCCCCGAGACTGAAAACCGGGATGAGAGGGCCTTTTTGCTTTCACACACCTGGGACGCTGTACACCCGCCGACACAGCCACATCACTCCAGTGCTATTACTCCCTCCACTGGCTCCCAGGACGTGCCAGGGTTGATTTTAAACTTTAAATGTTTGTTTTCAAATCTATTCGTTGTCCGTCCTTGGGCCTTCATGTGGACCTCCCCGAGGTGTCTTCTTTTGTCCCAATGGGTTTTTGAGTTTTTCCTTGCCGAGAAGGAGGGTCTAAGGACAGGGGATCCCCCAGGACTATTAATATTAACTTTCTAGTCTTTCTTTTTCTTGTGAAGCCCTGCAAGGCGACTTTGTTGTGATTGTGGGCTATACAAAATAAATTGAATTGAACTGACTTGCACCTTCATACTTATGTGAACTGCTTTTTGCGCATCAGTAGATGTGCTGCGGTCTGCAGGACAACACCTGCTGGAGGTCCCTAGGACCAAATACAACCAGTGGGGTGATCGTTCTTTTTCTGTGGCTGGTCCGGGGCTCCAAGGCTGCCAGCATCACTGACCTGCATTTATTTAAAGCTCATCTGTTTAGAGTTTTAAATTGCACTCAAACATTGGTACTTTGTAATGATTGTTGTTTTTTTCTGTATTTGAAATGTTTGTTTTGCTCAAATGGAAAGTACTTTGGTTCAGCAGCTGCTATACAAATAACACTGGTATTTTAATTATGTACTGTATGTCAAATTATATTAGACTGACTTTAAATACTATTACCTTCAACAAGAATGTTATCATCCAATATGTAAACAAAACATTGGCAGGAATGGGCCAACCATCATTATGATTATGTTCATAATTATACTCTGTACCTGCCTGATGAAAGCTAAAATATCACCAGGTTCCTGAGTTCTGATCAGGACAGGAACTTCATTGTGTTGCAAGATAGGGCCAGAGGTTCATATACTCTACTTTCCTCATAGATCTATTCTTGTTTAGATGAGATAAGATTAGATAAGCCTTTATTGATCCCACAATGGAGAAATGTACTGATTACAACAGCTCTTATGAACACATAGAGGGTGCAAAATAGTTAGGAAATGTGCAATCAAAGAAGACAATATATTTGCAAGCAGTTAATAATAATAACAATAGAATGAACATTGAACACAGTATGCAGAATAAATAAAAGAAATGCTGAAACTCAAAAGAAGCAAGAAAACATATCCAGTAAATTGGAAATTGAGCAGGACATAAAATACAAGTTTAGCAAACAAAACATCCGAGTTGGCAGTGCAGAGAAGTACATAATTGTTTACAGTCAGCTGGTTATTACACATAATGTAGTATAATACCGTTATTGCACATAATAACTATACAGAAGAATTAAAACTAACATTAAACGTCCTCGTCATCACACCTCTTCTGTCTTGCACCGTTGCTGCCATGCCAAAAGTTTACTCTCTCCACTGAAGTTCACCTTGTTCCGATCTCATCATCTCCCAAAGTGACGCTATTGTTATGATAAACTTTCTCCGTGCGGCACCTCTGTCTCCCCCCGAACCCTCGCCAGCTCCAATCTACCCATGTGATCAGTCCTCTACACTCTCCTCCGCCTGATAAATAGAAGCGCGAGTCACAGAATCCAGATAGAAAGGCCTGATATTCCGTAGTCAGGGAGCCTATTGTGGCCTATTTGAGCGCTTTCGAGGTCAGCGCATTGAAGGGGCTGTCTGCTCCATGACTCGTCGAGTGAATGAATAAGAGACACGAGACGCTGCCGAGGAGATAGCGGCTAGGAGAGAGGAGATAGGAGCTAGGAGAGAGGGCGCAGATAGGATCCTTTGTGCTCATGTGTTTGGTGACCTTGTGCTCTCTCAGTGACAGGCCTCTATCTCCGCTCTCACAATACAGGCAGAGGCGGCGGAAAAATCGTACATATATCAGCGAACAAATAAGCGTGGACTCGAGTTTTACTTAGAAATGGGGTTGCAGAACAGGAAAGATAGTTACTTACAGTTCAAAAATATTCAGGATTGGTAAGGGTGGCGTGTATGCAACTCTATTTGATCATACACCCATTAGTGTGAAGTAACAGTCAAGTCAAAGGCTGCCATACACTGGTCTATTTTATTGGTGTTTGTGCAAGATGCTGTCAACAATGGCCATTTGACAGGTTACATGCAAGCAAGCAAGAATAACCATTTGGACTATATTGCTATGCCAAACATGAACGTTTTTATGTCTAAAAATACTAATGCATTGGTTTTATATAGTGCTGGGCATTCAAAGAGGCCTTATGTTACATTATTGATTCGCTCCATACTCGGTGGTAAGCTATTGTTTGTATGATCATTTTGGTGCTCAATACACTTATCCAATCAGAAAGCAGAATGAACCCCATACACTAGTGCAGCCTTCAATAGTTCAAGATCAGTCTCTCAATTCTGGATGTTCTTAGCTTTCAAATGATGAATATCATGTTCACATAGGTGTGTCCAACCAGTTAATCTTACAAATATTATCTTTAACTATACAAAATGCACCCAAGCAGCATCACTTTAGCTTCATGAGGTAAAAATAGGGCTGGGTGATTATGAAAACAACCATATTGAACAATCTTGATTTTCATTGTTGTTTTTTGTCGTAATAAGAAAGAATAAATAAAAACAAATAAATATGTCTAAATGATTATACAGATTTTGGGGCCCAATCGAAACTGCATGCTAACTGCTAACTTTCTACTACAGAAGCAGAGATGGGCACCTCTCCACCCACACAGTAGCTACACCGACACCACACCTCTCACACGGCCAGGGACAACACAAAAACACATGTGCAGGGATCGCACGAGTGTGAAAGTGTTCGAAGAAAGAACAGTAGATAGCAACAACAGCTAGCTAGCACGCTAACACAGATGAAGTTAACAACAATTGTTACAGAGCTGTTTTGATTTTGCGGACGCTATGGAACCAACCATTGAACTGGAAACAACTGAGCATTTACCACCACCTACTGGACAAGACTTGTAATTATTAGTGAGATGCATGGCTTTTCTGCGGGTGGATTGGCCAGTTGGCTTGACGATTAACGCTCACCATGCGATTATCAGCCTTTTTTAATAGCACGATTCAATTAAAATTTGATGAATTGCCCAGCCCTAGGTTAAAAAATGTTAAAAATAGAATTTTCTCACACTTTTCACAGCCAAAT
>OMNZ01028299.1:0-11748 GCA_900303255.1 Lesueurigobius sanzi | reverse complement strand
ACTCTTAATGTTACGTTAACATACCAGACACCTATTCAGTTTGTTTATGCTTCGTGTAGCTGAATAACCATGTGTTACGCTAGCATACCGTACACCCATTCAGCCTGTTGTTCTCTATTCTATTGTTATTATTATAACTTGCCTTTCAAGATGAAATCTGTTCTTTGTCTCGGATTTTGTAAAACATATACATATCAAAAAATGCGACTTATAGTCCAGTGTGACTTATACATGTTTTTTTCTTCATTATGCATTTTTGGCTGGTGCGACTTATACTCCAAAAAATGCAGTAAACAATATTAAACATTTAGTTTCCTGGGGTTTCGTGTTTTTAAACACTTAGTTATGTTATTCACAGGCTGTAGGTTATATTTGTCTCTAGGGGGCGGGGCCTAAATGAAAACTTACTGCTGTAAATTGAACCAGAGCCACACTTACTCCACATTGTCACTCATTTCTTGTGGCCAGTGGTCAAGCCCCTAGAGCGTATATAACAATATACATACAGTATTAGTAGTAGTAGTAGTAATTAGTTTATTCGGTCAACCACATTTTGAGACATAAGAAGGCATTGAACAAAAAAAGAGATTTACATTAAGCAATGTCTATTGTCTTAGGACATGAGCGAACATGCTTTTTTTCATAAATATACACACTCATTGGTGACCGAAGGGGTTAGGCTGAAGTTTAACTTATTTTTGTCTAACCCAATTCATACAAGTAAAGTTTCCACAGTTTGGGCGAAACCCTTTCAAAATTGTAGCCAATAACATATGCTTAGAGATGGATTAGAGAGAAGACTTGCACATACTAATAAGACCTGTCAGACTAATCATTCTTGGGCATGGTATTTTCCTAGAATAATACATTTAATGTGCTTTCTAAACGTTTTTAAACGAGGTTATTCCATAAACTCACTCCTCATGTATTGTTACATGCTATGGTCAATCGGGAGCCCCGCACATGTCAGCGCATGTACGTGATCGCGCATTTGAGTGCGTGCATGCCACCGCGATCTGTTTCGCAGAGGAATAGACTCATCCTGAAACTGTTGTAGCTTAGGACCAATCAGTAATGAATGAAAATGACAGTGCGTGGCCAAAACAGCGCTGTGGAGTTTCTTTACAAAACGAGGAACAATTATCAAGAGGTTTCCCAGAGCGCCGGTGTCTGCCTCAGTCAGAGCAGCACACGGTGAGAGAGACAGGGGAACAGCGTGGGGAAGGGGCGGGCCGCACAGATCAGACACGCAGGGAATGCATCGATGAGAGGAGAGAGAGTCCTTTTAAAGCGCTGATTTGAGCGTGTGACATTAGTGTGACTTCGGTACCGATACCCATACGTGAACGCCATCCATTGATCATCTCCCTCAAATATTACATATCAACTCATTCTTAATCTAATCCTTGCCATGCACATTTATACACTTCATCTACACACAAACTCAATGTGGACTGGACTGAGTTGAGAGGCAGAGGGTTATGGATGTCATAGTTGCTGAAGTGCGTTTACCTTAGTGATTTTGACAGCAGAAGGAGCACCAGGAAATCCCGGCTGACAGGTCTTGAACTCACTGACTGGGCCGAAGTCTCCAGCTCCAAAACAGTTGAGTCCAGCCACTCTGAACCTGTAGCTTTGACCTGGGAGCAGCTCCTTCTTCACCCGGCCCTGAAAGTCCTGAGCTCCGGGAACTCTCCTCTGCCCCACAAACACAAATATAACAGACACTTTGAATGGAAATGCTGTTTATCCTAAAATGTCTCTGGATACATACACACTGTGTTCTACTCATTTTTACAAGCTCTAGCGCTTGTATTCTAGTGATTAACATATAAGATTTTCATCTGCTCACTGCCAAACCGTAAGAATTAACATTATTAGACCTAATCATAGCGAGGCTTGAATCGTCGACTGGACTGGATTGAGTTGAAGATGTTCCGCTTCTATCAACAAAAGCTGCTTCTTTTGGTCAGAAAGTATGACAAGTAAACACAAGTTAGAGGCCTTTAAATAAGGCTCAAGCCCCTCCCAGGAGGCGGAGTCAGGACTGCCAAACCCTACTGTTGCCCTAACTAACCAGTCTATATGCTTGAGACTGTAGTTGCTTACAATTAGCCTTTTCCCAATTCATTTTTCTTACACTCTTGTAACATCTCCAATTCCGTAGCTCTTACAGACTCCAAACTTTGGGTTTTTAGAGGGATTTTTCAATATTTAATTCCTGCCTGATTTGAGTTTTGAAACCAGGATAAATTTGAATTTTTACAGATTTATTCACTAATAATATGTATTCACCAATATCCAAAATCCCATCTGAACAAATCTTTGTAACTAAAATATCAACAAAATAAAACCATACATTTTAAACTGTCTCTATCATTGAGATTTTTCCGCCAAAAATATAGGCAATTTTGGCCAATTTTTTTTTTTTTTTCCTAAAATGTCAGAGAGCTTGTCATCCATTATTTCCTCATATTCATGGCAGTAATATGCAGTTTCAGATTCACTCAATTTAAAATGTCTCCCTATTCACCTGCAGCGTCTGGCCTCAGTAATTATAATGTGGTGGACGCACAATGGATAATCCCAAAAACGAGTGTGTCAAGTGTAAAGGTCGTACCTCTTTGGTCACGGTGCAGTCATTTTCAGACGGGAGGTAATAATGATTGACCTCGGAGAAAAGTGTTTTGAAGACGCCGACATCGCACCACGCACTTTCAACTGGGCTCTGTTCAGACTGGGACAGACCATTTAATGCAAATATAACAAGATGAAATATCGGCTTAGTGCACAATGTTGCTGCGCTAGTTCAGGGTTCCCACTCTTTACTTGACATTTCCAGGATTTTCCATGACATTTAAAAGTGCAAAAATACATAAAACATTGGCACTTAGGGATTTGTTCTGCAAATGTGAAGTGCATTATAAATAAAATGTATTATTATTATTGTGATTAGGTATTTTGCGGGCCTCTCTGCCCTCCTCACTCACCAGCGCCCCCCTGTGGATGCCATCTAACAAAAAGCCTATAGCTTTTTGGTCTGAAGAGTTTCGAGCTTAGACATGTAAAGCAGATGTTTTCTTGGGAACATGGTAAAATGGGGGGTTTGGGAGTCCTCCCCTGGGAACATTTGGAAATAGAAGAAACTTTTTCCTGTGTTCTGGAGCAGAAAGAGTATTGCTTACATTTATTTAAAACAGAAAAGCAAAGGGAGGAGAAAATATATAAATATATTTTTCCAGGACATTAAACATTTTTGTAATTTTCCATGTGTTTTCCATGACTTGAAAAAAGGTAGGTCATTTTCCAGGTTTTCCAGGTAGAGTGGGAACCCTGTTAAGTTCCTCTGACCTGAAATTGTGAGGGCCAGTACTTCCTGTGTAATGTAGGGCTGCAAGGTCCGTGTATCGTTCGTTCAATCCATTTTAAATTTGAAAACAAAAAATTAAATTACCCAAAAACTTCTGCAATGAGCATTTCTCATTTCATGCAATGAAACAAAATCACTCAAAATAGCTCAAAATATGATACTAAAACGGAAAAATGAGAATTGACATCACTGGCCTCAGGGGACTATTTTGTTTTTTTCTGTTGTTTTGTGTAAAGTCAGCGAAGCCATGTAACGATCACCTTGAGAAAGGCTTTTTTGGAGCCGATACCCATGCAAGAAACCAGCAATTTGTGTAAAATTATTTTAATATGCATTAGCCCAGCAAAATTGAGAATTACAATGTGGGAGGAGTGCCTTGGTTCTTCGTTTTTCTCTTAAGTTCCTGTTCCCGAAACGCCAAAGAGCACCTTCCCCAAAAAACTACTTTTGTAGTACTGACTTCCTGAGCACTTTGTCTCTAGTTTCTCTCACAGTTCAAGATAAACTCTTTCTAAACACAGACGTCTCCTCCACTAAAATATTTACATCCTAAATCAAGTTATTAACACGCAGTAATGTCATCTACCAGCAAATCACTGTTCACCACGGCATCTTTAGAAAATATGATTAATCCAACAGGTCTAAGCTAATCTCCATAAGAAATGAATAGGACAGGAAGTACTGGCCTCACAACGTCCGGTCAGAGGAACATCGTGCATAAAGACAATTCTGCGTGAAAATGTCCACCCACCTGTTGGCTTTTGTCAGCTCCTACAATGAAAATGGGTCATATGATTGAGTTCAAACGTTGAGACAGATGAAGCACGTGAGTATGGAGCACTTACCGTCAGTGTTGTGGGCTGTGGACGTCTCCTGTTCAGCTGCGCAATAACACACAAACCAGCAGTGCTCAGTAACAAAGTAAATCTACTCAAGTACTGGACTTAAGGCGAGACACGGAGGGTCAAACCATCCAGATTTAAAACCCCTTATGTCACGGTTCATGTACATAATGCAAATGTGAGTCATGTGACCTGCTGTGATCTGATTTGTGCTCTAATTAAACGTAAATATGTTAATAACAGTTGGTGTAAAAGCATTCACCATATTTATATAAAAATATAATGCAAATCACGTGGAGTTGGTTAAATTGACTTGGATTAGTTACTGTTATAGGAAGTAAATGAACAATATCTAAATGAATTGCTGTTTCCAATTGACTAATTTAGTCTGAATATATGTGTTGTTTTATCTTATTTCTATCTGCACAAGTTAAACCAGGGTGAACTGAAGAGGAAAAGACTCAAATGCATCTTCACAAGTATTGCATATTCTTTCACTTTCATTACTAAGTAATATTTGACCAGTAGTATCAGTACTTTTACTCAAGTAATGAAATGAAGTCCTTGGGCCACCACTGAGAAAACCATGTTAGTATTTGACAGTAACAGAACTCTGGATGTGGCTTACTGTGTTTGGTTTTCGGGCCTTGTGCGTCTTGCCCCTTTATCTAGAAAACATCACAAAACAGCATTAAAACAATTCAGTCGAACAGCGTTTATTTGAACACTGGGCGTGTTCATGGTTAATCGATGAACAGCCAGTTGTGCTCAAAAGTTTACATACCCTTTTAATCTTTTGGACATTTTTCATAGAATATGAACGATAACACAAAAATCATTTTTTCCACTCATGGTGAGTGGTTGTGCGAAATCAGTTATCGCCAAAGAACTGACTTTACGCTTTTGAAATCATAATGAAACAAACTATGTGCTGAATTATTTCAGTGCTCATTATCATTATTAATTTATTGAAAAAAATTTGTTGTCAATAGTATTTTCCTGTTTACAGAATATGCATCCAGCAACCCGCCATTTTAACCTAGTGCGCGCGTCGGGCTTTTACCTTTGTGCATGTGTTGTGCACTTACCTTAGTGCATGTGTTGTCCTCTTTATTTGTAGCGTCTTCATTTTGAGGCTTGTTCTGACGCTTGTTACCTACAAAAACAAACATTTTTATGAGGCACTGCAGTTGAATAGGGGAAAAAATGAAACCGAGTGAAACTTTTGCTGTAGATTACTGGCCTAAAACCTGTTTTGCCTGGAGTGTCTGCTCAGACCAACTAACCTGTAGCGTCCTCTTCTCTCCGCTCTTGTCCCGGCGCTGGGTCTTGTTTGTCCTGACTTTCATCAACGTTATTTGAGGAACTCGCAGGCTGAATTTGGAGGAGGTAGCAGTCGGCTGCAGCTAGAGGGCGCCATGCCACATGGAGCATGTTTACCGTGGATTTGATGAGGAGCACTTGCTCTGGGGCGGCTGGTCGGTCTGGGAAAACATACAGTGCATTTAGCTTTTTGTCATAAACGCCAAAAGAATAGGTTGCGTTCATGTGACATCACAACATCCGAAAGCGTTTAAACTTGAAGTGGAGGACAACTGATAATTATGTGCTGGTAACTAACTGTCAAATTCAAAAAGTGGAGAGTCAGACACTATTCAAAAACAGTGCATGATGTTGGTCAGTAGAAAGGACCCTAAGCCGTAAGAATAATATGGCAGGTTTGTGAATCCAATCACTATCAAATAATGATCAGGGAAAACATTTGTTATTTTTCTTTTTAAAAATGTATTTCAAAGAGGTGTATTATTTGGCACCATCTCAAATAGAATTGTAGAAGGTGAAGCGGCCAAGGGACAGGTAATGCCTCTCACCTGTCTCCAGATACCACAGGTCCTTGCAGCAGAGCTGATAGCTCCAGCTCTTGCGGTATCCATCCCGTCCGCTCCACACATACAGCCGCGAGCCCACAGCCACCATGCAGTGTCCCGCTCGGGCCCTAGGCCTCAGGGCGTAAGGGTCCTCCACCTGAGGGCCCCCGCTCTCCATCTGAGACTCGACCTCCTCGGGCTGCTCCGAGCCGAGGGTCTGCCAGCTCAGCGTGTCTGCAAAAAGGCCCAGATTCTTTTGGTTTTGCATGGTTAATTTTTAATGTTTCTAACATTACAAGAAGCAAAAAATACACTGTTTTACTGTCCCCCAAAATAACTGCCATAATAAAAGGTCACACACAAGGACATGCTGGGACATCAGTTCAGCCCAGGAGTTTTAGCTCAACGTGTAGTGCGTTTACCTATAACTATGAGGTAGTCGGTTCACAGGAGGTACCCAGAGGTTTCCACCCTTTGATTACAGCACACATTCGCTATATCAAATTTGTGTAGAGATGCATTGTTTTAGTTTTTATAAGCAAAAACACATGACCTATTTCCATTTTGTTCTATGAGTGATCAAAACTTTAAATGTAAATATCTCAAAACTACTCAGAACAGACGGAACCTTATGATTGTAAGGGGTCCAAATGAGTCTTGCTCCTGAATGTTGAAGCATGTTGGGTGTGATCTTCAGTCATCTGGTGCAGGTTCTGTGTATTATTTTTTTTTGGTAATTGATTAATCAAAATTAGTTACAAGTTATTATAAGTAATAAGTTGCAGCAGCTCCGGACCCACCCTCCAGCTGTACGTGGTTTTGTTAGAGAGGTACCACCATCTCTCACCACCTTCAGTCCTGCCTCAGGGAGAAGTAGGGCTGGGTATTTGATTCGATTCACTTTGATTTTCAATTCAGTTAAGGATATCACGCAGTACCAATTTTACTTGGATAGCTATGGTAGACATTCTCAGAAGAACTAACTAACTAATTTTTATTATTATTCCACTAATATATCTTTCTATATACATAAAAGGCTATAAACCTGACCTTCTATGTGCCATCTGTGTGTGTGTGTGTGTGTGTGTGTGCTTTGTATCTTTTAGAAAAAAAATAATATAATTTTTGCACCAAATGTTACCCCATAGATTTGCTCATTTTTGCACAAACTTATGTAACTCCATACTTTTGCCCTCCAGGTTCTATTTAAACACAGGCAAGAAAACAAAACAAATTTTACCTAGTACCGTTTTGAATCCCTGAGCGATTGTGTAAAGTGCAGAGTCCGCAGTTTTGGACACGGAATTTCAACGCAACTTCCTACCCAGAGGCCTAGAAGTACATGGCTGGGCTCATTTTAAAGCCTGAACCCTCCTCTTCCGAATGCAAAACCGCAAGTTTCTATGATATTACATTGCAGATATATTTGCTAAAGTCGTCGGTGACTTTAGGATAACCCCTTTTCCATTCAAAGAAAAGCTACCATGGAACGAAAAGAGGAAATGAAATCGCTTGACTCACCCAAGTTGAGCACACTCAGCGAATTAGTGCAAATCCATTCCTTTCCTATGGCTTTATCCCTCTCCGTCTCTGACACAGGCACCCAGCCTCCAAACACAAACATCCTGCAGAGAGGCAACAGGTTACCCTCACACTCAACACACAGTCCAATATTAAAGTGTCCTACTTATTCCCCATGACGTTTGCTGTGTGTAAGCTTCTGGGTGACGGTGTGCAGCCTCCAGTTTCAGGCATGGACCACACCTTCGTATCTGAAAAAACAATACAAGTTAGACTGAAAATTATGATTACCTTGCGCTGTATAGATGTAATGCATTAAAAAAAAACATACCTAGGTCTAGCTGCCAGAGGTCATCTAACCGTAAGCCTTGCATCCCTCCAAATATGTAGAGTTTTGGCGAGCCCAGGCCAGTATAAGCCACTGCACTGTGCGACTCACGGGGAGAAGGACCTGCTCCTTTCGTCTCTGGGATGCTCCAAGCTCTGGCTCCTGATACGGACTGTAACTCCAGCTCAAATAAGTCTTGCAAATATCTAAAGAAATAAAATATACTGTTGTTGGTTTCAAAGTTAGATTCTTAACACAGTAATTGAATATGGCAGTATTTAGGTCCTTTATTGTCCCCGCAGAGAAATATTTTAATTACTGTAATTTCAGGACTATAAGCCGCAACTTTTTTCCACACGCTTTGAACCAGTGTTTCTACAAGTCAAATGTAATGTTTTTTATTATATTTTAATGCCCAAAAACAATATCTTTAAATTATTTTTTGTAGGTTCATGTTTGAACATCCAAAATATGAATGTTAAGATTGTATCTCAACATTTATATCTTTAAATGCAAACAATCTATTTCACTTCTGAAGATTCACCAACATCACAGTAATGAGAGGAAATTTCGATATTCAAAACACCCCTATTCAAAAGTAAATTGGACACAGCACGCAAATCTTTACCATAAAATGATGTACAATTTCAGCTAAAACTGCAGTTGCTTGAGTTTTATTGTATTTATTTGGTGAAATGTTACATAGTGTGGCTTGTGGTTGGTGCGGCTTATATTCAGGTGCGCTCAATAGTCCGAACATTACGGTAAGAAACTGCTGTACGTTCTACAGTGCCTGGCAAAAGTCTTGTCGCTTATCCAAGTTGTAGGAACAACAAATAACAACTTGACAGCGCTACACGGACTTTCTCGATTGTACTATTTTTGTAATCGGGCAGTCTAGTAACAGTAATTGAATTTCGATTAATTGCACAGCCTTTAATAACACGGTATGTTAAAATCATCAAGTAGTTTGTTTTTCTGCAAAGTCTTCAAAAAAACAAGTAAACTACATTTGAAAAATTTAACTTTAGCACATTTTTAAGTTCCACACATCGTTTTAGGCTGAATTTGTAAAAAATTTGTCAACCTCAGTCCAATGGAAGACTTTAGATATTTTATGATATTATGTATATTATTTTATGACGATTACAGTATATTGTTCTGCATAATATACCTGGTAATAGAAGACAATGGAGAAACTTTGAAAATAAATTGACACAGTACCGTGGTATGTTGCCATTGGGGTCCTCGCTGTCATTGGCCAACCCTCCAAAAAGGTAACATTTGTTTCCCACAAGAGTAAAACTGTGACCGATTCGCGCGCAGGGAGGAGAGCCGGTCTTGGGAGCTCGCGGCTTCAACTTCTTCCACAGCCATCGACTTGCCTGAAAGATGGAACGACTCAATCAACTGGAGCCGAGAGACAATGTCCACGGAGAACAGTTCTGGAGGTTATAGCTACCTGTAGTTCATATAGGCTGCTGGAGTATTTCCCAAATTCGACCATCCCACCGAAGATGAGGATTCGAGAGCCATCGCAGACCAAGCCATGGGCAGCACAGCCAGGGGGAATGTCGCCTCTCACTGCTGGGAGGAACCACTGTTTGGATACTGCCAACAAAGAATGGAAGTGATCAGTGATAATGAGTAATAAAACAGGTTTAAAATTAGGTGCAACATGTCCACGTAGTTTTATGCTACTTTCCTGCTTGCACACGCTAGCACCTGTGTTGATAAGTGACCACTTTAAAATTTAACTTCCACTATATGTATTTTTTATATACTAGTTTCAGTATGTTTGAAAAACACAGAAAACAGTCAAATTATGTATTATATATAACATATCAATTATATAATATACAATTGATTACATGTGTATTACATTTTCTTGTCCACACGATGTAACACAGTTGGCTGAGCGCTTCAGTGCCTCAAGGGGGTTCATCTCACAATCACTAAAGATACTGTACTGTAGGGCTGCAACTATCGATTATTTTAGTAATCGATTCATCTATTGATTATTTACATTGATTAATCGAGTAATCGGATAAGTATTTCAATTGTATTGAAAAACTATATTTCATGTCTTTAGAGCAGATTTTGAAAGGAGAACCACATTTCTGATAGAAATAAATCTATTTACTCTTAATTTCTCATTAGTTTGTCCCTAAAGACACTGATTGGTCAGTGTCCTGACTCCTGAGAACCAAAATAATGAATGTTAAACATTAATAACTTTCTCATCATCTACATATAGATTTGGACATGTTTACATGACATGATCTGTGGAAAAATATTCACCCTACCTTTTAAAGAGACAGGGTTTTATTCAAAAATACTAACTTGTTTATTTTCTGGCTCAAATTAGACAATTCTGCAAAGAAAACGATTAATCGATTACTAAAATAGTTAATCGAGTAATCAATTAATCGATTAATCGTCGATTACTCGATTAATCGTTGCAGCCCTACTGTACTGGGCAATTAAGAAATACCTCAAATGTTAGATGTGTAGATGGAGGTGCTTTGAAAGTGGTAATACCAAATGAGAAGACTCAGGGGAGGAATTCTGCTTTTTACATCAGAGAGATCACTGCTTGGATGTCATCACAATTTTATGCGCAGAATCCTGAACTCTGGACTACACGGCATGGGCCACTCAAGTTTCACGCTTTTAACTGTCGAAGTAGTATGTACAGTATAAGCTGCACAATAATTCAGAATCAGAATAGATGTTATTGCCATTGTCAATGAAAGGTTTCACAGACTAGGAATGTTCTTCGGTGTACTCGTGCAACATGAAACTTTGCTAATAATAAATAATAAATAATAAACAATAAACTAAGGGAAATAAAAAATATATATACACAAGAATTATAAAACTATAAGGGATGCATAGTTTTTGCATAATTGGGTACAACTGCACGGGATAAACTACAACATCCAAAGTTATGGCTAAACTTTAGATTTTAAATGTTGCTTTGATTATTTTAATGTGCACATTTTTGCACCAGGAGAACTTTGGATGCACAAACGAATATTGCGCAGCTTTTACTCTGTTGGAGCATGCTAAAAACATTAGCCACTAGCCTTTAGCATTAGCTCACCAGTGTTGTATACATGGAGGTCCTCCGCTATCCCCTCGTTTCCTCCGCCGAAAACTACTATTAGTTCTCGGATAGCCGCAGCCCGGTGTCCGTGCCTGGACCGTGGGATAACTCCGCTCACGGACTGCACTCTCCTCCAGATCGGCTCTTCGGTACCGGGGGTCATCATACCGCGGACCAGAGGCTGGACCCTAGATATGACCCGTCCCCGAGAGGGAGTTTGGCGCTGGCGACGTTTCAAAGACGGAGGCGGGGCCTGAGCGCAGAGATGCCTGATGGAGAGGAGTACTCACTCGGAGAGAAGTCACACCTCCAAAAACTCCAGAGTACTGCTTAACTTTTCCCACCAAGTACCATCTCATAGAATAATATAGCATAGAGGGGAGCAACGAAAAGGTTAACGCCCCCTTTTAGGTGAAACCAGAGGCTGCGTCCATTGAAATGAATGTGGGAACATCGACTGAGATCTTTACATTTACGTCTGAAAAATAACATTTTATGTGTTTTATGTATTTATCGAATATAAAAGAGAAGCAAATGAAGAGATTTTTTGCTGTAGGAGATTCCTAGAGAGGACAGTTAAAGGCATATTGGAAGATGTTTTAGTTCCGGGTGGATCACGTAAATAACTGGTCGTTCAACGTGTCACTAGGTGTGTTTAAGATGAAGAGCGCCTCGCCTGGATTCCAGACGAGACCAGGCGGGGGCAGCAG